>JAZHYW010043664.1:0-103019 GCA_037355805.1 Ixodes ricinus | reverse complement strand
AAGCGTATTGCTCACCCCCACTATATATATATATATACGGTAGCAGTCTGTCCCCATGGGGAGGAGTGGTTCCTCAGATATTTTGGAAGACGGTGTAAGTATTTCCGGCATTTGCAAGGTGAAATGACGTAACAACGTCACTGCCGCAACTCGCAACTAGCATGGGCCCCAAATCGTATGGTCAAAAATTGAGTCCGCCGAAACCGGTGGTCGTGAGAGAGGTATAATAGGTCAAGGCGTCGCCCCCGGAGAGGGGAAGTTCTCGTATGCGATCCCTCGCTCCTGGCCCAACTTTTCGCCAGCTCTCCTTTCCTTTCCCCTTCCCCTAACAATAATGCAATGAAATCAATATTCACTCTCTCCCCTTTCATTCAACAATAACACACACATATGTATATATATATATATAAAGAGAGAGAGAGAGAGAGAGGGAGAGAGAGAGAGATGACACGGGTGACGGTAGAAAACAAACCAGGAGTGATTTTTAATTTTTTTTTTTCAATAAAATCATCCTGGTTTGTTTTCTACCATCACCCTGCATCTCTGCCTTCTACGCCTTCGGCCTCCAAGCCAACATGTCATTATATATATATATATTGTAACCGCGCAACTTCATCACTACTATCAACCTAAAGGTCGGCCAGGAGGCCTCCATCTTCCTCTACGGGGAGGATATTGTAACCGCGCAACTTCATCACCATCAACATCCACACTATCATTACCATACACAACAGCGCACCGCCTGCACGGGCGGTGCGTGGCTCATGCTAGAGCTCGCGGGGCAGAATTGCTCCAGGGCTCGGCCAGTAAAGCCGGTGCTTTTTATCTCTACTTTGTCCTCTTGTACACGGTGGAGGTGCGGGTAACCACGGGGTGGGATTTGGCAGCGTGTGACGGTTATGCTTCTTCTGCGGCGCCGAAGCTCCAGGATTTCAAACGTAGGAGAGGCGGGGAGACCGTTGCAGCCGACCTCTCACAATGTGCAAGAGCGACAAAGCAGAGACGAAAAGCACTGCTGCCAAATCAGTATCACTCACTTGCGGGCTTACAACTCAATGCAAAGAAATGCAATTTTTGCAGCGACTCAAATCAAAGTTCTAGGACATCTTTACTTCCCACGAAGGCATAAGACCCGACCCTGAAAAAATTAGAGCAGTTCTCTTCAGTTCCCCCAATCCAGGCAAACAAAGTTGAAGCCAGAGCCGAAGAATGCCGTCAACTTGCTCGCCTTCGCACCAATGACAACCGACAACAACAACAAAAGCAGCGTTGGCGACGAAGGTCGCACTTCCGTAATATACCACTCCAGGTGACCTCGTCTGGTTTGGACACCCGTGCGCACGGCCAAGACTCTCCGGAGAAACTTCTACACAAATATCTTGGACCATATACCGTCCCTTCATCAAACATCCCCAGTCAATTGACTCGCGTGACCCCGCTAAAGCCGTCAAACCGACGGCGCCGCCGGGCACTACAAAACGTTCATGTATCCCGCATGAAGCCCTTCGTCCAGCGCTCCGACCATGGCGCAACTTCATCACCATCAACCTAAAGGTCGGCCAGGAGGCCTCCATCTTCCTCTACGGGGAGGATATTGTAACCGCGCAACTTCATCACCATCAACATCCACACTATCATTACCATACACAACAGCGCACCGCCTGCACGGGCGGTGCGTGGCTCATGCCAGAGCTCGCGGGGCAGAATTGCTCCAGGGCTCGGCCAGTAAAGCCGGTGCTTTTTATCTCTACTTTGTCTTTCTTACAATATATATATATATATATATATATATATATATATATATATATATATATATATATATATATATATATATATATATATATATATATATATATATATATATATATATATATATATATGTGTACATGTATGTATATACAGAGAGAGTCGATCGTTCCGGCCCGAGCCAGACCTGGTCCGGCTTCGGGGGCCGGAAACGTCGGTTCCGGCATGTTATGAAAACTCTCACGAAAAGCTTCGAGGTACGTTTACTTTCCTATGTACTTTTCGGCGTCCTACGCAACAGTATTTTTCTCTCTCTCTCTTTTTCTCTCTCTCTCTCTCTCTCTATATATATATATATATATATATAGATATATATAAAGGTTAGCAGTCTGCGGCCGCTTATTACGCCACTTGCAAATCTGCGTGGGTACTGTGGAACCATCATCGTGCAACCGAAAGAGTGTCTCTCTTGAATGTTGACGTATGCCCAGCTTGAAATAAAGGCGAAAACGACCAAAAAAGAGAAAAAAGGCAAAAAAAGCCTTTTGTTTTGAATGTGTTAAGCTAGTGTACAACGCACTTTATGACCTTATTTTGACCAGTATTGCATCGAAACCTAGTGGCTAGTGAGTGATCATAGTGTTCATGATACATTGAGCAAGGCGCTCGGGTAACCGTAAGGCTCTCAGTATTATCACAACAAAAGAGAATTCTACTCGAATGACACGCGTATACCCAACCAGCCCTCCTCTCTCTTCTCGAATAGGACGTTTGATTTGTTCCGACGACGACAACATATTTTATGTCACCGGCAAATAGTACAAAAGGGGATTATTACTGCAATTAGTGTTTTGTTCCCAGCGTTAGGAACTTCGCTAAGTCAAATATGTTTCTCGGACAAGCGTATGTCTGACATCTTTTGCAGTGATCAAAGAATATGGTGTTAACGTAGTTTTCAGGTTTCGATTATGAAAGCGACAAAATCGCTTTGTCGAGTCCAGCGTGCCCGCTATTGTTGGTCAGCCTCCCGGGCCTTCCGTGCAGGCGCATCGGAACCGATGTTCGGGGAGAAGGGCGCAGTGCCCGAGGACCGACCACTGCGCAAACATGCGGCCCTTTTCGTTTCCCCCGCTTGTGGGACCCGGAGGAGGACGCTGATTGGTCGAGCCCATTGTTTCCGCGCCGCTGTGCCGCCCAAGTACATTTGTATTCTGCCAGCGTGCTGGCACCGGGCATTTCTCGCAAACGCGGCTCGTTTGGGTAGGCAAGCAGAAAATTGAGTTACCCGACTGCCGGACTCTGGTCCGCATTGACGAAGGCCTCCAGTTGTTTGGCCCCGGGGCCAAAGCTCGTTGCGTCCGTGGCAGCCCGGCGCAGGCCTTGGTCATTTCATTGGTATTCGGGTCCGTTCGAGCAATCGCCCCAACACCAGTTTGCTTCCACTCGTTTCGCGCACGGCGTCTTCCAAGTCTGACGGTCGATTGCCGTCCTCCGTTGCTTGGCAACTCTGCAGACTTCTAAAACTGCGTCGTGCCGCGGATGTGCTTAAAAGGTTGTCACCACCAGCTAGCGTGATGATTGATTCGTCGCTCCACGAGTCCGTTTCTTCCGGTGAAGGCACATGGCGTTTTGCGGCTACATAAGCTTCGTTCAACCGTAATAAAGAGCCAGTAATAACTCTGGATCGTGAATTTATTGTAAGCCATTTCCAGCGGCAGGTGCGTGCGCAACAGCCCCAAGCGCAAAAAACTTTCATCCTTTCCATCCTGGTCAAGAAGGAAGACCAGCTGAGCTGTACAATGTGAAAGCAGCTGGGCGGCCGCAGGTCGGCAAGCCGTAGCAGTAGAAGCAGCGCCATCTAGGCGGAGCAACGGCGGCAAACAGATTGCGGGCTTACGCCGCCGTCGCTCATAGATGGCGGTAAGTGCCTAGCGTCCGGTGTCTTCATTTCTTTCAGGACACGCGATTCTGGGGAAAACTAGCCCTTAACAGCTCCAGCTGTAAAACGTTTGCGAACAAACGAATCCAAAACGACAATCTCCTGTCGCCCAGACACGCACCCGCTAATGCAGTTGGGTGAGGTCTTCAACATTGCACTATAGTCAAATGACAAATCCTACACAACAGTAATAATCTTATTTACAATCTCTTAGGGTGTAAAGGGTATTTCGGTGACAGACATACACGCATGACTATACCCGCTCAGCACTCTTACTGGGAGTAATTGGCCCCTACAATAGTGAGATATGATACTGTTGCATGGAACTCCTGTATTATTTGCAGAATGTGGAAAAAATGTGGAAAACTATAACCCTGAGGCAATATGGGCAGAAGTAATCTTACACTTACTTCAAACAACTTTATCGGATGTCATTTTTCGAGTCCGCCAAATTGTAAGTGCTTTTTTCAAATCCTTTGATACATTCCTTAAATTTGAAGATATTATGCTTCACGTGGAACATTGACAAGAACAGATCAACACATACCATAAACATTTCGCGGTTGATAAGGACCGCGAAAAATATGTCTTTCTATTTTAGAGCACGTGCATATAAGGCGGTGAAGCAGTCACAGAGTCGTGACTCTGATCTCGTGGGCAACGTTCCCGATTTTAGGTTTCCCCCGCTAGATTAGGGCGCGGGATCTTAGAGTTGTATAGCGGCAGAGATTTCCTTTCTGAGTGGTGGCGGGCTTTTTCACGGCTTTCTGGAGACATAAAACATTTTACAGTGTCTCCTTATTTATTTATCAATATTAAGTTAGGATTTGTAGTTAGATGTTACTCATAAAGACTCATCTTTGTTTACGATCAGCAGCTTTGTGGTCAGTGGAGTGCAGCTTACGCGAGCCCATTGAGTTATGAGACGCAGCAAACGTTGTAGCATGCTTCTTGAACTGACGAGAGCGTGAATATTGAAATGTGTTTCCAAGTCCGATGAAATGAAATTGCACTGTAAAATCAGCACGAAAACTAAAACAAAAGAAGGCTATAGGTTCCAACATTTGGAGATGTTACGGTTCAAAGTGCGTTAGACGAGTCGATTGTGCAGTGATAAGTTAGCGGAGTTTACACCGCAATAGAGCTCAAGACGAGCGTAATCGATTATAATGAGCTATAGTTCGACAAATTGGCTGATAGAGCTCTAATTCCAGATTGCGATGTATGAATTATGATTCAGCTTTAAAAAGGTGGTGCTCACGTGGATAGAAAGGCTTGTGGAATAAAAAAGAAAGACCCATGGACTGTTGGAGTTTACAGATCAAAAGGAAAGCCAATATTGCGCAGAAATCGTACAAACAGAATTGGATTGCCTTACGTTATAAATTAAGAACATTCATTAAAAATTCCAAGCATGAGTACTATACCCACAAGGTTCAAGACACATATCATGTCCAAGACACCTTGCTTAGATCATCAATTGTAGGAGAGGAATTGGTTGTAGTAGTTAAATTGTGAAGATATATAGCAACTACTTTGTTCCCTGTACAATAACTATGGTAACTTCCTTCTGGAGTTCTTATTAAACTCGTTCACGTACAGATACAATTATGAAAGGAAAACGTTTTGCTGCGTTACTAAATTTAGATACAAAAAAGCATTGTGGTCCAGATAATATATCTAATATTTTTCAAAAAGGTACGCAGAGTGGTGTTCTAAATTTCTTTTCTAATTTACGGCAGATAGTTAGAGAAAAGTGGTATTCAACTGTAAAAGTTGCAAAGTTTTACCCATCCATATGACAGGTGATCAACATGATGCATCGAATCATAGGCCAGTTTTATTGCTTGGTCAGTAGCAAGGTGCTAGAGTATTTTTATTTAGTAACCTCATGCCAAATTCACTTTCAACCTGAAACATTGCTTGTCACAAAGCATCAATAGGGGAAATGGGAAATATTTCAAATGTTTGCTATATTTTGGTATCTGGTATTAGGCATTCTTTCGGTGTTGGTTCCTCCACGGCTGCGAGTAGGTACTCCCAAGCAGGATTTTTCTTATTTCTGTGTGTGTGCGTGAGGCTAGTTTGAACGAAGGACTTACGCTACATTCTGCTCCTCAAACTTCGCTCCTTGAACGGCCTTTTACGCACTGTGGCTTCCTGTGGCTTCCCACTTCTTAATCCCAGCTGGAAAGAAAAAGACGGACATTCCACAAAACTGTACATAGAAAGGATGACCTCGTTTCCTAAGCTCCGCAAAAATTTTTTTGTTCCCTGTTTGAAAGTACCTCTATTTTTATTATTTCAGAAAAACCGGTGTGTGCTGAAAATAGTAACGGTTACAAGTAATTTTATTACTCAAAAGTAATCAGATTACCTTCAGGATGATTGCTCACTAAAAGTGCAATCAACTGATTACAAAATTACCTCCAAAGTAATCGATTACAAAGTAATTTGATTACTTGTAATGCGTACGGTACAAGTCTGCTTGAAATGGACCATACAGATACAAATACCGAGAAATGTAAGTTCCTAGGTTCGTGCCTTCTGTGCAACAAAGTTAAATTAGATACCTACTTCAGTTACTTGTACCTAGGTACATTACAACCCTGCTTAGGCTGCAGTAAATCTCTAGCTGTTGAAGCCATTAAAATACCACGTAGTGGCCACGTGACTTTTGGGGTCTTCAGGCAAGCGTCAACTGAACTACACTAAACATTGCTTGCACCTTTGAATTTAATTGCATTATAACCATACAATACCGTTGACTTATTAACAACTGATTTTCTTTTCCCTCCCTTCTTCTACTGCGAACCCCACTTGAAGAAATCTTCTTTTCTTCTTTTTGCTTCCTAATTCACCGAAAGTTTAACCCGCAATGGAATTTTTTTTTTCTCGTGCAGCGCGAGAGAAGGTGCACTAACGCAGTCATCGCCTTTTTCCTCAATGGCAAGGGCCTCTAGGATTTTACGTCCCAGTTTTGTCTGGACTCCTTGCCACGATGTTGCTGTCGTAGGACCGTGCTGAACATTGACACGCACGACAATGGGTTGGTAACGTCCTCCGCTGGACAGGGTTTTCACTGATGCAGTGTGCTGCTGCCTCCTCCAATCATTAGTATATCGACCGGTTTGTCCGATATAATCTTCGCCGAATGTCAGGAATGTGGTACACCACCTGCTTCTCACACAGGGCGTATGAGACTTGTAGCCAGCACACATACACTCGTTACCCTGTTCCTGGTTAACCGTGCAACACGTGGAATATGCTCGCTTAGAGTTGAACACACTACCTGAACGCCCTGCCATTCAGAAACTCCTTCAACTTGTGGGTCATCCCGTGAACATACGGCGCTGCTTCATTACCACATGTCGAGTCTTTTTATTTTCCTTTGTGGTTTTATCTATGCACCGAAATCCGCGCTTGATGATCCTGCAGACCTACCGCAAATCGCTACCAGTAGCGATTTTTTTGATAACCAGCTTCAGAAGTCTCGATACCCGAGTTTAAAACTCACTCGACTTGATGGTGACAGGTCTTCTTGGGGTGATATAAGGCTGTGGTGGCCACCCCTGTTTTCCATTCTCGGAGTGTCCTCCTGGTCGAAAGGTAGAACGCCTTTGCATGACCCAAGCTAGAGTGTCGGGCGCTGGGTTGGGCTGAGGCTAGTCGTTGCAGCAAGGTGACAAAAAGTTTGGGGTACTTGGTGATCGTCGCACACCCTGAGAAACAGCGCTCACACTGACAGGGTATTTATGCTCGCTGCGTATTTACTAGCATGACATATGAGAGTTCAACTACCCAGAACACAATTTGCGGTTCGGGAAATTCGTTTTTTCTTCTGCCTGAAAACTGCTGGATCGAGAACTGGCCTATTTGAGTCGCGCTCACTCTCCTTCTCCGTGGTCATGCTCCGTTTCCTTGTTAAGACACAACCACCAAAGATAACTGTAAAGTCGTGGGTTATTTGAAGGCAGACACTAATGCTAGAAATGGCCAATAAATATAAAAGGTATTCTTTCTCTTCTAAAAGAACCGCAATACGGCGATTAAAAATTGCACTGCCACGACTTCAGGCATATTTCTCCTATATTCCTCTTCCTCCCCATCCCAGTTTCGGTTTTCTGGTTTCGAGCAGTTGCGTTTTTTTACTTTATTAAAAATATACGTGACGCTGTAGCAAAATATTGATTGGGTAGTCTTCTGACACCAGAATAGATCGCCTGGCAAAAAATAAAATACATTTTGGGGGTGCCAGTCGTAAACACATTTAAGGACGGGACAGAAGGGAGAAACACAGGACAAACAGGCGAAGCTTTTCGCGATGTTCGGTGAATCACATGTGGCACGTATCGGGTGCCATGTGCGGCGTAGCTGTACACCGTTCCCAGCTGTGAACTTCGAAAGTGCAGAGATGTACACTCCCCCCCCCACCCCCTTTCCTTCTCGCTGTAACTCCAAGCCTCACCGAATATAAGTTCTGCATCGGCGATGTTTGTGCGCGTCCGCACAGCTGAAGCGTAGTCCACGAAATACCGATAAAGATAAAGAAGAAAAAGAAAAAAAAAGAGCGCACAGGGGAAAAGATGAAGGACAGGGGAGGGAGGGGACAGAGGGAGAAGGACTCACGAAAATAATGCAAAACAGAAAAAAAGGAAAACGAGAGTGAAATGTTTTGCTGGGGCTTGTTGAATACGGCACTGCACACTCCAAGCTGTGCGGTGATGCGGTGGAGTCGCTGACGATTACCGGGATGCCTCGACGAACCGCCTCCTTTCATCGACACTGACCCCGCTCCCCGTTGGTGGTGCGGTAGGAGCAGTGACCACGCGGCCGTGTTGCCAGACCGCGATTGGTCCGACCGATCACCTAGTTTCCACCGGCATCAGAGCTGAGGAGTGGAACGGGGGCAGCAACCAGCCGCACCTCTCAGCCGACAGTGTCAGAGCTAACACGCACGTTAGGTCCAGCCAGTGCTTCGGGATTTTGCCACGTGATCACTCGCCTCCACCCATGCCCTACGCTGCAGAAAGCGGAGATGCGTGACGAAAGACAAGCGGCTGATTGGTCCGGCGTGAGCGTAGCCCACTGCCCCGCCGCTAGCCTAGGTGAACGGCGGACAGATCCTCCGCCAGCGTGGGCCGGACTGAGCAGGCATGGCAGACCGGTATCGATGAGCGAAGCGTACGGTCCCGTCATCGCTCAATGACACGCATGGTCCGTCGGCGGTGCCGTTGGCGGCGACTAAGATCGGCGACAGTCGCCGCCAAGCGTGCGCGGGTTCATTTCGTCTATCCTTTCAAACCGAGCCCCGACCGCAACCAGAACGTCCGTATGCATGACTCGCTGCAGCAGCAGGCATGTGCACGACGAACGCGGTTGCAGAGAGAGCGATGCATCGCTGGCGAAGGATTCGGGCCGCGCTTACGGCTGAAAGACAACTGAACACGAAAATTACGAGGAGACCTGAAAAAAAGACGATGCCATACGATCGTGGTGACTGTCAACTCTAAGGCTCGAGACCCGTCGTCGTTTGGGTCTTTCCTTAACGCCTCCTCATTCGCTTTTTTTTTGCTATGCATTTTGTGTTTGCTTGTCTCTCTAGAGTGCAGGGCCCAGGACGGAGCGTATTTCACTTTTTTCTGAGCCCGGCACGAGCGCGAATTCAGCGAGCTACTCTTTGGAGATGCGCGTCTGACGCGCTTTTGAACCTATTTTCGAGCCTTTCGCCTTTTTGACCACCATTCGCCGTGAATGCCTGATTCGAGTCCAGACGGCTGGGAAATCAACCTGCCGGCCGCCAGCTTCTCTCTAGCCTACCAGGGTGCCTGCACCGAGCAGAGGCCGCCAATCCACGCTTAGCAACGACACGGCCCCTGGGCGCTGCCATCTTGCTGCTTGCGTGTCACCGGATCGCCCGGCTGGTCGAGCCTTGATAATTAAGGTGCAGCCGGTGTTGTCGACCCTCCCAGACAG
Source organism: Ixodes ricinus (assembly GCA_037355805.1). Taxonomy (NCBI): domain Eukaryota; kingdom Metazoa; phylum Arthropoda; class Arachnida; order Ixodida; family Ixodidae; genus Ixodes; species Ixodes ricinus. The sequence goes on along the minus strand of JAZHYW010043664.1, from coordinate 93,358 downwards.
CATATCTTCATCCACGATGGCAGACTAGCCCTTGAAGCGTGGCTGCTTGCAAACGTCCACATGGAGAGAAACTGAGTCAGAAATCAGTCAGTGACAGATTCGCCCCTAGCGAGCGCACGATTGACTCTCTTCCACCTTCCTAGCTTTACTTCGCTAAGAAGAAGAAGGATCAGTGGAGAGATGCTAAATCGTAGTTGCCTTTGTTTCTACCCAATGTCTCCTTCCAATCAAAATGAACACGAGCGTCGCCGACTCCGCGCGCAGCGCGTCGCTTTCGAACGCTTGATGCCGGCGTTCAGCGACCGAACGCTTTTGAACAGCGTGTAGAGTCAAAGAGAGCCTTCGCATATACCCACCATCCTTCCAGACAGAGTACGGCTACAGTGTTCTATAGGGGAAGTAGTGACAAAAGCGAGGCCGACGTCAGTGCCGAAGAAAAAGCGAACGGCCGCCTGTGGCGTTTCGGTCTCGCGTTGGCAGGCGTCGGGTGCTCTTGGTGGACGCCGCTTGTCCAAAAGATTATTTGTGCTAATGACTGCAAAGCACTAACTGCTGAAGTGATGGCATTTTATGTTGCTGCTAGGCTGCATTTATTTGTTGAGTCACTCAATCGTGCTACAATACAAAAGCATGGAGCGGCAAAATACCTGAAGCTCGATCAGTCGATCTGCGTAGCTTTTTCGCCAGTTTTGTAATCATAGGTATATATGAGTTACTTTCAGTACCTTCAGCAAATTCTACTCTTGTAATTGTGCCATGCCCTTTTGTGCTGTGCAACTAATTGTATAATTTCCCGAAATGCTTCCATGTGAACATTTTCAATGCGTTTTGTTTTCGTGTATTCTTATGGTGTTTGCCTGACGTAACGTTTTGTAGCGTGAGCTACACTGGCTGAGGTTGAGCAGTTTCGCGTGGCTCGCATAATGAGCCGTGCTCCAGCTGCGCAAGCGCGAGGAGCAGTGACGTCACACGGCGCACAGCTGGCGCGCCGGAGACGTCGCCACCGCGGGCTGCGCCGCCGCGCGCGCGCCTCGCCGGTCTGCGCATTCGCGAGGAGCAGTGACGTCACACGGCGCACAGCTGGCGCGCCGGAGCCGCTGCCGCCGCGCGCTCCGCCGCCACCGCGCGCGCCTCGCTGGTCTGCACATTCCAGAGGAGTGACGTCATAGCCGCGGCAGACGCACTGGCACCGCCGCGTGACCAGCTATCCGCCTCGGTGTCGCAGTAGCCATGTCTGACGCTGCACCGGAGCCGTTTGATAGCGCCTCTCATTTTGTGCGCATAAGCTCACGCTACGTGTATCCTGGCATAGCCGAGCTAAGCCACCGCATTTTTTTTTCAAAATTCGTTCGGTTTTAGGACGCATAAAGTCAGATACAGCTCTAAAAGTACATGTTTACCAGCTAATTTTTTTGTTTTGTTTTTTGGTATGGGGCGTGCGAGGCAGAGTTTTCTTCCTCAATGTCATCTCCATTAAGAATGAGTCCTTTCTTTGGAGCCGTTGGAAAGGGAAATTGTTAGAGCTTTTCCCCCTAATTTATTTGGCCGTGTTCTTAGCAGCATTCATTAAGTTGAAATAAATGTTATCTGTGGTCAGGGTTAAAAAAAGTCAGAATGCCTTTTAATTAAACAAATTTGACTTTTTTTAAATCAAACTTACGTGAGTTAAATTTTTTCAGCTAGAAATTAGTGACATTTTAATCACTAGATGTGTGTTTGTTGGTTTTAATGGCTGCCTAATATAAATATTCCTGCTTGATCATTCTGTTCAAATACAAAATAAATAGCCATTGGAAGCACACTGATAGAAAAATGGTAAATAAAAAAACGATTTCAGTTTTGTTTTTGGGAAAAGTGTCTGATATTTTCTATGATAGCCAAATCCAATACCTTAGAGACAAATTGGTGCGATTTACATAATTATTTAAATCAAGACTGCAATTATATTGATTTTTATTATCCACCCTGTTGTGGTACAATTATATTAAAGCATGTAATGGAATTTGTTGTTGTTTTCCTGCTGTGGCAAAACAAGAAAGAAAGTTTCCATTAGGAGTTACGGCTACAGTTAAGCAACTTTTGCATATATGAACAGTGAGCAGCTAAGAAAACCAGGCATAGTTTGAATTTCTCTCACCAACTTGCAATCCAGTCCGCTAGTAAAGAATATGACTCTAAACATATTTTGGTGGGTGAGTAGTTTTCGTTTATCAGGCAGAAGTTAAACTGAAGAGAAATACCATCCTCGTTTTTCTCGCCGCATCCTCGTTTTTCTCTGCCGCAATGTTAAAATTCCCATCACCGAACCTCAATCTACGTCGGAATGAAAAGCTAGCCTTTGTAATTCGATTTCATAACTGAGCGTATAAGCTTCCAAAAATGCCTGAGCGTGAATTGCGTCTGCTTCCAGGAGTGGGCCTATTTTTCATTGAAAATTTCCGAACATTGCTTATGACTCCCCGTCCAGTACTGAATCTTAGCACCTTACTCGGATTTCTAGAGCTACATTCCGGTGGAAACAGCTGACCAAGCATTCGCCTATTGTTTGTTTCCGCTGTAGCGGCATAGGCGTGTAGTGTTTCCGAGCTTGCCACTTTTGTCGTAAGTTGAACACAAAGAAACATCGCCAGTGCATGACACCTTCCAAGCATTTGAAACACTTTTCGTTCACTTTGACGACCGTAGAGCTGATAAAAGGGAGTATAAAATGGTGTGCTGTCATAAAAACATGAGTTTCTTTCCGTACAGGAATAGCACGTGACCTCTCCAAATGTTTGTTGGGCGGTTGGTTGACCCCGAGTTTCTTCGCAGTTTTGTGCTCGCTGCATCGGGTATAGTTCTAGAATCCCGGTGAAAGGGATGACCTAAACATTCCATCTGACACCGCCAAACATCTTGAGGCGGTCTCTAGTGATAAAGGGTGATACCAGGGCAGGGGGTGATTTTTCCGGGTCAGGCTTTGGGGAGAAGGGGGTTTGCAGAAAGAATTGACGTCACAGACGTATGTCTCGTCACGGGCAAAGCCTTGCGCAGTTCTAATTTGTTGACCTAATACTTGCTATTTCGACAAAAAACTAAACATCTCTTTCTAAAAATGGTTGGTGTATGTCGTTTTGGCAGGATGAGAACGCTAGGCGTCTCTCGCGAATGCCCGGCTTCCAGCACGTGCTAAACGCCTTCCAGCGTGCTTTGACTGCGTGTGCACGCCCGAAGTTCACGAGACGCCGAAGCATTATCGAAGTTCAGAAGCGCGAGCTGGAGGACCTCCGTGCAGTTCTCATCTTACCAGCGATAATGGCGTCGCACACCTCCTGCCCCTCGGGTCTGTCAATACTGGACTCGCAGGTTTGCACAGGTTACTTCGAAACAAGTTAATCTATCACAATTACAATTACACTTGAATAAAAAAAGAAGTATTCAATTAGATTACTAGATTACCCGAGGGGAAAAAAAGAAATTGGCCGTTATACTTGGAAAAGTAACCTTTACGTTTCTGACTACTTCGGATTTCCAAAACGACAGAGTTCTCTGCCGGTTTGAGACGGGTCCCTATCCATTACTGAATTAGAATCGCCGAATTATGACCTATCCTTACCTTCTTAATCCACCAGTTTTGGTAAACCATCCCCATACCGAAGACTTGGTTTGAAGATTTCTTGGTAGGAAACCTGTACAAAAAATGGGCGCCATTAAAAAAAAATATATATATTGATGTCCCAAAAATAGTATTTCCCAAAGAAATTGGATTACCTCTTAGATTTCTTGTAATCGAATAATTCTACAATTGCTACAGAAGTAATCGATTACAAGTAATTTGACTGGTTGATATGAGTACCCCACAAGTCTCCACTTAAGAGGGACGGGAGGAACGTGTTGAGCCGACCGACTTTGGAGTAGCCTTTTATATGGTACTGTATATGGTCGATTGTAACGGACTATTCTTGTAACCATTAGCAGAATCGATGTTGATAAAATTTTCTGTAAAATATATTTCGAAGCTTCGCTTAATGCGCACGCATTGTTGGGCCGTAAGCCTGCCGCCAGGTACCACGCACGCTAGATAAAATTGGGTTGTGTGTATGTTTATACAGCCTAGAACTTGGTCTACCTCCAAGGGCGACGAGTCTCCCAGCTGTAGATGAGCAATTTAACCAGTGCAGTACAAACCGCTAGCCTGGGGTCTTTAACGTGCATCACGCAGTAGTGATACACGACCGCACGCCGGTACGATGCTCATCCAGATCGAAACGGGCAGGGGCGGGAATTGAAGCACGCTAGATGCTTCCGCTATACTCTCCGTTTCACCTTGTGTTGTACCGCGGGAAAGGCTACAAGCGCGAGCTCCTTGCTCTACGGCACAAGCTCTCGTGCACCAAGGGCAGCTGCCAACGCTATGAGCTCGCGCTTCTAGCCTTCGCTGCGGTACAACATAAGGTGAAACGGAGTATAGTAGCGGCACCACACTGCTAGCCGAAGGAGATATTTTCATTTGGTCATTGGCGATTTTCACCACGTGTATTTGAACCTGCTTTCAATGCTTCGTCTTTAGACCGCCAGGCGCTGTGAATACCTTATTCGCTCCAGAAAGCCGGCGAGAGAAACTGCCGCCACAGCTTTTTCTACTAGCCGCTAGGGTTCCGTCGATTGCGTTGGAGTCGCCAACAGCATACGCACGAGCATTGGGGCAGGTGAAGCAACAAATCACCTGTCAAGAATATTTTTTGATGTTGAGACACGAGTCTCGTAAAAAATTCGCCGCTGGTTTACGCTCAGCAGTGACGCAGACAACAGTGATGACCTGAAAAGATATCTAGGAGCACGACACGAACCACCAAAAATCCGAACACCAACGAGTAAAAGTGCTGTGATGGTAACATCCGCGCGCTTCGTTGCCTCGCATGAAACTCACTTTGCTTGTTCCCTGTCAGAAATCGCGTGCCGCTAGTCCCAAAGCTCCGAGAACAATGAAACGTGGTGATAAATCAACACCACATGATGTGCATCTGTATTGCTTCGTTAACTTACCTGAAAGGGAAGTACCGTGGGACACTATATGTTTAAGCCTACCGCTAACGTCGCAAAAGGTTTGTACACGCTTCGTCGATAACCACTATGTAGATTCCGGAAGAACGATTCTCTTGACGGAACCTTTCGTGGGGTATAAGTAAGAATACTCCGTCCGACGCGCCAAGAAACGACACAACGCGTACAACGTTGGGCCCCCGAAGAAAAGAAAAAAACTCCGTCGGCAAAACTGGACTGACTCGTCGTGTACCGACTTCGTCGATATAGCGCCCTTGCGCTGGCGCACTGGATACAACGCGGTGCCAACCGTATCCCTCCGGGCGATCCAGCCCAGGCCAGGAAAGAAACATGATGCCATTAGGCCATTGATCGGCCCCCAAACTTCCAACTCGGAAGGGCAGCACCACAACTCTTTCAGGGGGCAGAAAGAGAGAGAGAGAGAGAGAGAGAGAGAGGGAAGAAGAAGAAGAGACACAGATGGCGAAGGAGAGAGGAAGGAGGAGAGTCGAACGTATTCCGCCTTGAATGCGTTACCGTATGTTGCGTTTTCCCCCGCGATGGACCGCAGCGAGCGCTACGAATCATGCCAGCCAATCCGGCGTTCAGGCCGTGACACGTGACTACGTGCTCCGCGCATCGCTGCATCCCTCCCGGAAATCACGTGACACTCCTGTGGCAGCGGATAGATTCGATGGATCGCAGCGCCCGATGCGCTCCTCGACAAGGTGAAGGGCAGGGTAGCGAGCGACCTCGGCTTCATCGAGGGTGGCAGTAAAATGCATCGCGCCCGAAGTTTAGGCCGAACACCGGGGTTTGAATGCCTCCTGTTTATCGGAGGAATGCATGGGGAAGGAGAGAAAGGGAAAGAGGGATAGAGAATGCGAGTTCGGGAGGGAGAGATGGAGAGCTAAACGGAAAGGGGGCTTAGCAAAAAGAGAAATCGGGGAAGCGCGAGTTTGTTTCTGCCGGAGGAATATTGATTAACTAACGTTGCTCTTTAGCATCCTCGTGGTGTTTGTTGTCGCTGCTGCCTGCGCTCACTACTGCTTCGCGCAAACCGTTAAGGTGCTTTTTTTTTCCTTCTTTTAGTGGTATTTTGCTACGCCGCCGTAATTATTCTGGCGTGGCAGACCCTGTGTTTCGAGATTTCCGTTGTGGACTACGACGCGCCCACGGTTATTTCGGGGTCATAGTTTTTTTCTATAGTTTATTTCGTACTTTGTCGGGAAGAGGTAGACAGCTGCGATTTGGGTTCTGTCAGTATAGCGTTTCCAGTTCGTGTATTCAGGTATGTAAGGATTTTTGGTGAGAGTACGAATGGGTTGATGTTCATACATGCCGGTGTATGTTTTTTTGTTTACAATTATTATTTTATCTCGCAGACTGGTGCAGAATGAGGAAATTTTTCTTACAGTTGAAGATAGGAATGTAACAGGGACAGACAGCGTCTCTAACGTCTTTTGCACCGGCGTTAGCTGAAATTTACCTGAACTCCTTGGACTGTGTTGTGTCTGGCATATTACAGGAGTCGTCAGATGCATGTATTGTTGAAAGATATGTTGATGACATAGTGATTTGCCTCTTTCGCAAAGGTCTATCAAGCAGCCGTAGAAACATTGATTAGATCAGCAGCACCTGATCTTCAGTTCACGGTGAAATGACCCAACAATGGAGTTCTTCAGTTTTCAGATTTGTTAATTCACACTGACAGTAAGGGTTGTAGCTTGGAGCATAGCAAGGAAAGTTCCAAACCAGTGCTATTAAAATTAAGTTGCCACTCAAAAACTCTGAAGGCGGGGGTAGTTAAATCACTAACCGGGACTGCACTAAGCAGGTATTGTATTCATTTTACGACTTAATCATTGGAAAGACAGGGGAAAAGATGGAACAAAGCCGGTTGATGAAGATCAGTTCATCAAAAGGCCAGTATGGCTACAAATCGCAGACAAAAGTGGATGGAGAAACGAAAATCAATGGACAAGTTTTCTGTAATCCCGCATTAGCATAAAATTTCGCATAATCTGAAAGCTATTGCAAATCAGTTCGGAGTAGACATCGTTTTCAGTTCAGATTTTGAAGTGTTCACCTAAAGGCGTTTCTGAGATCATCTGTTCTTGGTGATTAACTCATCTTACGGGTCTACAACATCCTAGCAATCCAAAAATTATGCTTGTGCGACGTCTGTTTTCCTACTAAAATGGATAGAAATTCAGTAACACGCCCCTTTCCGAGCGGAAAAATCTGAAACATAAAATCCAGCGGAGGCGCCGGCGGCGCCTCCGCTGCCGGCGTTTCTGCTTGCGATTGGCTGACAAGCGCCCGCCGCCTGCCGCCGGCGCCTCCCGCTGAATTCTGCGCTTAGATTTTCCTCTCCGAAAGAGGCGTGGCACGAACTTCCATCACATCTTTTGTAGGAGAATAGAGCGTCGCACGAGCATCATTTTTCGATTTGCGGGATTCTAAAGATACCGCGAGAATGAGTATCGCAATGAAGAGCAGACGATCTCTAGAAACGCCTTTAGTGCATCTTAAAGTTAAGTAGGTTCACGGATTTCCAGACAGGTCAGAGTCGATACAGAAAGACGACCGTGAGAAGTCTTTTTGTATCCCTGCAAAAATTGAGTGGTCCATGAGATACCTTTGGCTTCGTGGTTTTAGGCACGTAACGGAAACTTCAAGGTGTGTCGACCACAGCGTTAACGGAACACTAAGGAAACGTAAAGAACAATGATGCAAATTCAGAATTTGCTAAACACTTGGACGAATGCAATAATTGTAGTGCACAATGGTCAGGAACAGATATAGTGCACCAAGAGGTAGATAACACGAAGAGAGTTGTGAGAGAGACAATGCTGATAAGAACAATAGGAAACTGTATCCGTCAGGCCTCTTTGCAGCTTGGTAGTACTTCAAAAATATTTTTGCGGCTCTAGGTGCGCTTTGTTTTGGTTGTCCAATTTTTTCAGATCTAGTTGTCGCTTTGTTTTGGTTGTCCAATTTTGCAAGTGCTTTATTCGTCCCCTTGATGGTCTTTCCTTTGTACTAAAATGTCGGCGAGGTTTGGGTCAAACATGGGGCTTTATGGCCCCCATATCAACGACTGTTATTTTTAGTTTTTTTAGAGCGCAGCTCTTAGGCGCCCGTTTCTGGCTTGAGCGGCGTCGCCGTCGCGCGTCGCCGTCGGCGTCGGCGTAACCGCGCGGTGCATGATGGGTAATTTTCCCTGCTAAATCTAGCGGAAAATTTTCCCCGCTAAATCTAGCGGAAAATTTTCCCGCTAATCTAGCGGAAAATTTCCGCAAATCTAGCGGAAAATTTTCCCTGCCAAATCTAGCGGGAAATTTTCCCCGCTAAATCTAGCGGAAAATTTTCCCGCTAAATCTAGCGGAAAATTTTCCTCGCTAAATCTAGCGGAAAATTTTCCTGCTAAATCTAGCGGAAAATTTTCCCGCTAAATCTAGCGGAAAATTTTCCTCGCTAAATCTAGCGGAAAATTTTCCCCGCTAAATCTAGCGGAAAATTTTCCCCGCTAAATCTAGCGGAAAATTTTCCCCGCTAAATCTAGCGGAAATTTTCCCCGCTAAATCTAGCGGAAAATTTTCCCCGCTAAATCTAGCGGAAAATTTTCCCCGCTAAATCTAGCGGAAAATTTTCCCGCTAAATTTAGCGGAAAATTTTCCCCGCTAAATTTAGCGGGGAAAATCCGCCTCCCCTCTCCTCGAGGTCACGTGACCCCAGGCCACGTGACCCCCCCTCCCCGAGGTCACGTGACCCCCCCCCCGTGCCTTCCTCCTCCTCAAGAGCTGCGCTCTAATTCGGCGTTACAGGGAGCCAGGTAAACGGCTTTAATTTTTTAAAGACAAAGGTAGCCACTTAAAGTTGGCTACTTTGAGTGATCTGTGCGCTATGCGTGTTGACCGGTGTTCAGCACGAACCTCTTGCAAACATCGATTGGGTACCTTGTTTTATTTATTCTCAGTGTTTTATGGGCCATGCACTGGTTGAGGTTTGGCATCACTTGCCAATCTGCCTGTGGCGGAAGCGCGCGCCGATCAGCACTCATCAACCACATATGCCTGATATTGCTTTGGTAAGCGTTTTGCAGTTTCACCTGCAATGACGCTCTCTGATCTCCTCGATCGCTCGCTCACTCAGACAGTTTTTTAACAACGCGCAACCCTACAACACATCCTGTGTTAAAAGGATCAATGTCATCCGTGACGTGCAGTGCACATTTAATGGAACTCCTCTCTTCTGGACATGCATATAAAACTGTAACATTATTTAGCTCCGTACATTTCCGGTGTTTCAGCATTGTTCTGAAGACTTGCTTGTTATTCGTAATGCCGCTGCAACCTGTTTTTCTGCAATTAAAAAAAAAGTTAAAATATATGTTTTGTTGTTTTTGTTATACTCTGCGATTTAGGACGATGAAGGTTTTACCGGTGGCTGTTTTCGTAAGTACAATTGGCAGTGGGCAAAATTTGTTATATCTTTTCTTCAAGCGTACATAAAGAAGCTTCGGATAATATTTTATATATATTTTTTTAGAAAGAAAAGGCCAATGTTCCGTTTTGTCAAGACTTTATTGAAAAGATCACCGTGTAGATAATACGTCAAAGAGGAACCTGGCTATGTGTTCCAGTAATTCTTTTTGTGAGTGTTTGCTTGCTTACAAGTTCAGAAGCTTTTGTCTACACCAGGGGTGGCCAGGCTGACCCGGCCTAAGAGCCGCAAACGAAACCACGAAAATTCTAAGAGCCGCGGGGGGGGGGGGCAAATGAGGCACAAGGCTGTACGACAGTACTTATGGGGGTACAAGGCCGCCAAACCGCAAGCCGTACTTTACTTGCCTGAAATCCTTCTTTTTTTCCCGGGGAAATGCAGAAAGAGGCGGGAAGGGGGTCCCCTTACGAGGGATCCGCGAGCCGCACTTGAACCAGCAAAGAGCCGCATGCGGCTCGCGAGCCGCGGTTTGGCCACCCCTGGTCTACACCAACCAAAGGTATCCCTGCTTTGTATGTCGTAGTTCAAAAGCATTATATACTTCTTGTGACCTTCAACTGTCTAGAAAGCTTTTTGTCTAAACCGGAAGGTGCTTTTGTGCTTTGTGGGTGACATCACTTTGTTTTGTGATGTGGATGAGGGTTTTGCGCGTGACCTTGAAAAACAAGGTGTTTGGTGTTTTTTTTGTTGGTTGTAGTTTTGTATATATTGAGGTTGGTTGAATACAATGATTAGGTGAGTTTGAGACGCTGTCGGTCCCTGTTACTACGATGAGCAGCGCCGAACGGTTACCCATAGGGTAGCGTAGCGCAGAGCCACTTCTGAGGTAACCCTTTAGCCAGCACCAACAATACGCTGAGTGGACTCTCTAGGAAACAACAAACTGCCATGGAGCAAAAAGAGAGAAGGTTACCGGCGCCTGGAGAAACGGGAAAGGGATGAAATAGAGGAGGGTTGACGCGAAATGGTATCTTTTCCAAAGAAAAAGAAAATTAATAAAAAAGGAGCACCTTTGTGTTCCCGATTTTACCACTGGGGCATTGTTTGGTTCTGCCCAGAGAGCCCCTGCGCGGGCCCTCGTTTTTGATCTCCTTTCCCCTTTACAGCACCCAAGCGTTATTTTTCTTTTAGATATGACTAGCTTTCTAGAATAAATGAGGCTATGCCAATGCTTTATAAGAAAATACAACACTACAGTGAATTTAAAAAAAAAAATTATAAACACTGTACACAGTCAAAATAATCTGTCCTCATCGCCAAGAACTACGAGACTCATCACTACTGTGTTCACGACTAGAACTTCACACTCATCACGTGTCCACAACCAGATAGTCCCGGAGACAGTAGTGATGGGTCTTGTAGTTCTTTGCTATGAGGACAGATTAACATTCTGACTCATTCAGGTCAGTAATTGAGAGCCACAAGCGGCACAATTTGTCAACTTGAAGTTTGTTTCAGCGTAAGAAGTCGCAACTTCGTCCGCTGATCGCGAGGGCGGAAAATACAAGAGGAACCCGCTATTTTGATTAATTATGATAATATATTAAACAGTGGACGGTATTACGCTGGCCTATCACGGCGCGTTTATGCCTCGGAAGGACGTTCAGCGAGTAAACTATCACCTGTTGCTATTTTTTTTTCGTGGTTTCATTTTCACAATTTTTATCCCAAGAACAGTATATTTCACAGTTTTTGTTTGTACGAAGCATACGCACCTTGTTTCTGCGTAAAAAAATAAACAAAAAATGAAAAAAAACATAGCAAAAAAAAAAGGATTGTCAAATGTTGTGCAAGTTTTAACAATACTTACAATGAAGTAGTATTAATTGATGTTATACTTAGCCTCGTCCCGTTTTTCCCCGAAAGGCGCTATATACCAATAGCCTGAGAATATATATATAAGAAAAAATGCGTTTAGCGCGAAGATCTCTAGAAGGTAATGAACAGAAAAGCAAAGAAGAAGTAAGTCAGATATACGGTACAAAAAAGAAGCAGACAAATATAATCCTGACATACAGTGGTTTCGCGAACTACGAGCGTGACAAAAAAGAAAGGTAACACTCTCTTGAGTGAAGATCCGAGCAATAAAAATAACTGTGCACCCAAGACCCGGGAAGAAAGACGGGACAAAAAGGTTTCTCTTTTCCTGACCAAGATTTCCGTAGGAACACCAGGAACGTGACGCGACGGCCTCGTTTCTTTTTTTTGTTTGTTTTTATACTCTGCTATTTTATCTTTTTTGTTGTTGTTTTGTTTGCCTCCGCTCGCACGTTCCGCTATCAGTGCCCACTGACTCGCGGATACAGTGGACGGAGGAGCTGGATTCTTAGTGATACTAGCTCGCACCGACTCCCCAGACATGTCTGTTTGCGCCTTGTGATGAAAAGTTCTGGAGAGGATTCGTTCGTCTGCTGCTGTTCTTGCTTGTTTCTTATGATGATACGGTTGTTGCGGGGAACGGCAGTGGTGGGAGGAGGATGTTGGTTTGCTTTTTGTTTGTTTTCCCTCGAATCGGAAGAGCGGCTGCAGTTTTTGACAATAACACGAGGGCAATGCCGCTTGTCTCCACAAGGCATTGTCCTCATGTTTTAGGCCATTTGTGAGAAAGAATGACCGAGGGCCGGTTGCACCAACGTCGCTTATCGCACCCTAAAGCGGCTCTTTCCTAAGTCGGCTAGCGTCCTAAACCTAGCTCGGCTAGCACGGGTTTAAACTCCGGTTGCACCAACATTAACTCGGGTTTACAGACGCGCCCCTAGCTGAACGCTGGGTTTCCGTAGGGACTGTAGGGACAGACAGAGCAAATTAGGGAACGCTCAGAGGAATGAAGATACGATGTAGCGGGAGGAAGCACGCCATCTAAATCAAACTTAATTCCCAGCTAAATTTAGCAGAAAATTCTCCGCTAAATTTAGCGGAAAAGTTCTCCGCTAAATTGGCGAAAAATTTCCCTACTAAGCTTGGCGGAAACAAATTCCCGGCTAAGGTTGGCAGAAAAATTTCCTCGCTAAATTGAGCGGAAAAGTTTCGCCCGCTAGGATTAGCGGAAAAATTCCCTCGCTAAATTTAGCGGGAAAATTTCCCTCAAAAATTTAGCGGAAATTTTCTTCTAAATTTAGCTGGGAATTTCTTCCGCTGAGTTTAAGAGGGAATGTTTTCGATAAGTGGGAGGAGGGAGGAGGAGAGGAAGAGGGGCGCCACCTTCCCCTTTATACCTCCTCTCCTCAAGAGCTGCGCTCTAATTCGGCATTACAGAGGGTTGTAAACGTCTTTGATTTTTGATTATATATACGCCTCCAGCAGGCACAGATTACTTGTCTACTTTATACTCGCCCCAGTGCGCCAATATTGTGAAAAAGAAGCCACTGTGAGCAGCTTGAACAGCCTTAGGATCTCCAAACCGATAACACAAACCCAAGTCGTTTGGATTTGGTTTATAATCGAAAGAATACACAAAAGATGACCGTTTTCCTAAAACCTCTTTATGATCACTGGCTGCATTTATTGAAAATTATCATAATGATCTAAAATATAATTTCTCCTGCAAGTGTTTTATCCTAATAACTATAACAACTAGGGTGAGAGATTGAAGCGTGGCTGTTGGGGTTCAGGAAGTTAGCTTCAAAACATCCACATTGGGGAAAATTTTGCGTTTTTATAGTTTTAAGGCGCATTTGAAGTCAGTGAACCCTTTGTCACGGTCATTAAAGCTCTTTTAATATCTAGTGCAATAGGTCATGTCAAAGGTGGCCGGAACTAGCGTAATAAAGTACTTGTTGCTGTTCTCCCTTATACCAGTTGTACTGCCGAGACAAGACCTAACCCATCCATCATCTGCGTCTACTTTTCCAGGGCCTCGCCGATTACGGTAGCTAACATCCAAAGTGGCAAACGCGGGCTCGGAATAACACGGCTCGAATCGTACGGCACATTTTTTAAAGCTAAGAGTCTACTCGCCAGAAAAGCAAACTTCACTGAAGATTGTCCCAAAGCTCTAAAAACGAAATAAATGGAATTTTCGTTGTTTTGTTCATATAAATGAGTCTTTCGCTGCAATCTGATGAGAGCGGCAAACGTGTTGACAATCTGCTGATCGCCGAAAACATGCACTGACCCTATTCAACACGCCGATCGGAAAAAGAATATGCGTTTAAAGTTAAAAAAAATACCCCACAAGGTTGTAAATAGCAATACGTTCCAGATATGCGTAAATATACTAATAAGCACGTTGACAAAAAAAACCAACTGGAAGACTGACGTGACCCCACAGCTGCGTACCTTCCCCGGTTAATGCTAACACGCACTCAGAGTGGAGAGCCAACTTGAAAACAGGGGTCGATGGAAACTTCACGCGACAATATTTTACATCCTTGTCACTGTCGAAGGTCATCCTGTCGGAGACTCTCACGCTGTTGTAGTCTAAAACACTTTTAATGGGAAGGCATTAACCGACCGGCGTTGTCTGTAGCAACGAAACGGAACCTGAATTCCCATTGGCCAAAAACACAGCAACGCATGCGCTTCGTCGCCAAAGCCGGCGAGGCGCTCAAGGTCAAAGCGACGCGCCTCAGAAATAAAACACAAAGAAAAGCACAGCAACGCAGATGCCTCGTCACGGAAGTCGTGGAGCCGGCGGGGTTCGCCGCGCCTGCGCAGTGGGCGAGCGTTATGTCACCGCCGGAGCACCGTGTGAAAAAGGAAGACGTAGCGCACTGCTTGTAGGAATGCGCTGCGTGTACGAATGTTTTCGCATTCCTACACTCAGGAGAAGGAAAGGAGGATCCAGGAGCGCGTGGGAACATCAGAACGCCGAACTCTGATACGAACGATTTGTGGGTAGACGTAAAGCTAGCGGCCTCGTCTCCACTACACTCGTCGAAAGCGTTTGAATGCGAGAGCCAAACACCAGACGCCCGCGTTCCGAGTTTGAACGCCTTCGACGAGTACAGTGGAGTGAAACGCTGCCTTTGCCTCCGTTGTACTCGTTGAAAGGAGCTTCGCAACGATTTTGACGTTGGAAGAATTGGCATCTTGTATTTTTGACATTGTTTATCATGTCAAACAAGGACAGAAAGCCCATCTCCTTCCTTTGAAATGTCGCGATTCCGCCGCGTAGTCGCGAGGCAAAAACTGGAACCTTTCCGGATCTGCAGCCGCGAGCGCCGGCCATGAGAACCACGCGATGTGACGTTAAAAGGGGACTTGCAAAAAAGTAGCAAGTTGTGCAACTACCTGCTTAATAAAAGTAAACATTATATAAATCTTGTCGTTCCAACATAAACATATATTGGTCAAAACCTGGTATCATTGATAAAATTTTTATTATACGGAGTTTCAGTGGCGCCATCTATTCGAGGTCAGAAGCCGGACGGCCGGATGGCGCGACCACAGTTTGTCATACACTGTTTGCCCACTGTAGAATAAGGCTGTGGTAATCGCAAACCACGTGATCGAGGGCCTTATGTGAATAAAAGTACATTGTAGAACTAAACTCATTATATATTATTTACACAATCTAAATTACATTGACAAACAAATAAATTAAATAGAAAGGAAGGTCCTCAAACGATTATTTAAAACTCATTAAAGCGCCTCTCTCACCATGGATCAAGTAGCCATCCACTTTTCATGTCTCGTTTTTATTGTTCTGTTCTTCAAGATGGCGGCCCCCATGGTATTTTGTTTAATGGCTTCTCGCGTCCACTTGCTTTGCGCCTCCAGCCTATTGTGACGTGCGCACCACTGGATGACAATCAGAAGTAATTTATTCACACAAGAGTTATTTCAAGCAGGCAACTGTTTATTTGCGCTCTATATAGTATAACCTATTCGAAAATGTTAAAAACTCACATGCAATGATGAGGGTTGTTGACGGGTATCAGCGAGCATATGCGGTAGTACAAACTGTCTGGATGTTAGCCTTCAAGCTAGCTGTGTGCATAAAAACTCATAAACCGAAGTTCAATAAACATGGTTCAAACAGGTAGAGTTCAAGTCGCGGTAAAGGCATTTCAAAACAACTATTCATAAACCATGCAAAAAAACAAAAAGCAAACAAACATAGACGCTACATTCTTTCACATAATGAGGGTGATTAGAGACCGGTTGCTTTAACAGTTACCATAGGCTAATGTGGTTCAGAATAAAGCTGTGTTTGAAGGTGCATTAGACCTACCTGACTTTGAAGCACTGACGTCATCTTTCCCAAATAAAATATTCGCTGTGTGCGAGACATCGCTGGACGCCTCAGTCTTCAATGGGCAATTAATGGTCAACTAATCGATCTCACGCAATTCTTCGTATTCTAGCAAGACCGCCCCTCAACAGGGGGTGGCGTCCCCCTCGCCGTGCCAAAACACCAGCCCTGCCAAGGTCTGACCACCTCACCCCTCCGGGTCTAGACGCCATCTTCGTCTAGGTCTCCTGCAAACGTGGAAAGCTTATTCTGGCGTCTACCTATTGCCCACCGTGAACAATCGTACGCCCTCCTCCAAAGGAGCCTACAGCGCATCGACCCCAGCAGGTTCTCTGCACTGTTCATCTTCGGTGGCTTCAACAGTCACATTAACTGGTCCGACCCAGACACTCCCATCCCATCAGATGCACTTGATGACCTGCTGTTAGACGTACTGGAAACTCCTGGCCTCACCCAACTTCGTGACGCCCCATCCTACATTTCTCGAAACGGCAACGCAACGTTCCTCGACCTCGTCCTCACCAATAATTCCACCTTATCCCACCAGTGCACAGTCGAATCCAGCCTACCAGGCAGTGATCACAGTGCTCTCCTCACCAATATTCACTGCTCAGCCACTAAGCGAGGTCATCAAGCCAAGAAGTTCCAGCAGTTCTAAAAAAACGATTTCCCTCATCTCAATCAGCTCATCCACTTCACTCCCTAATCCTTCGTGTCTGATCACCCATCGGCTGACGAGGCCTACGACCTCTGGCCTGATATATCAGCAATTCAGCATGAATGTGTTCACCTTAAAGACCGACTAACAAGCAGAAAGGTGGAAACTTTCCCTCAATTCCTCCTATCCATTCGAGAAAGAGGGAGGCCCTCCTCTTTCTGCGGGGAGTAGCTCAGAGACTCGAAACTGCGTGAAGAGGAGGAGAAAAGAGTGCAAGAGGGAATGCAGAGAAGAAAACTCGGAAGAGGTTTTCTGCCCGGCAGAAGACGATTCTGTAGGTCGGCCTTTAAGAATGGACAGGAGGCGCGGCAGCCTTCCAAGGATGACAAAGGTGGTTACAGCTTTAATCAGACGTAAACACTGGCTATTCAAGAAAGCGCAATAAACTAAAAACCCCAGTCATCTTAACCAAGCCCACCAAGCATGTATTGAAGTCAAGCATTTCACCCATATCTCCCATAACGATTACAAACAGCAACAAGCAACAAAAGCAACCCGCCAGCCCAAACTCTTTCGGGCATATCTTCACCATCAACGAAAAATGTTTTATGCGCCGTTCTTCACACGTCACGGCAGGCCCTATTCCAACCTTGACGACATAGCAGAGTTAATGGGTAAAACAGCGCGAACAAGGACACAGGACAGAGAAGATGTACTATCACGATCAATATGAGTGCGAACACCGCTCCGCTTTGTCCGCGGTACTACCAGAGCCCCCTGGCGATTGCGCTTTGAAGCATCAGTGCACCTTGCGGTCGAGACATATCGTCTCTAGCGATCGCTGCACCCTTCTGCACTTCCGGGTCGTCTGCTAGCGAAAAAAAGCAGCGCGAAAAAAAATTACGAGGACGTCCCATGTGTGTCTTCGTCCTCGTCGTTTTTATCGCGCTGTTTTCTATGATGAAGCGTATCAACCACGCTCGCTGCGTGGCTGCACGTTAAAGACACCAGGCTAGCAGTCGTACTGCACTGGCTAAATTGTTTATCTACAGTGGGTAACAATGTCGCCATGTTCTGACAAAGTAACCTCCTGCTGTATAAAACAACTAAATTTGACTGTGACTTTTTGACCCACGCTCGCACCGCGCTAACTTCTTGCCTGTGCGCATTGGTGGTCCTTTGCTCTCGCAAAACTCACGCGAAGTAAATAATCGGCAGTCTTAGTTTAATGTTTTGATACCTCCGATAACAATATGATGCATGCTTAAAGGCGTCAGCGAAGTATCGAGTATTGTTATTGGAGTCATGAGAATAATCTACTAAAACTTCCTAATAAAAAAGATGACGCTAAAGATATTTATACAAGTGATTTTTCCTGGCATACAATGCTAGCGCAAAATGCGCTTCATCATTGGTGAACAGTTTCGCAGTTTCGCCGACCGTTGATTGCTATACTTCGTTTTAGCTTCGGTCCGAGCGCGGCCGATGTTTTGAACCGAAGGGCCAATCAAACAGCGCAAAAAGCGCAGCGTCATGGCGTGTTCTCTGCGCTTGATAGGACTAGCCGGCGGAGAAGCACGCACAGGGAGACGGCGAATACCGGCTGGTCCTATCAACTGCACAAAGCACGCCATGACGCTGTGCCTTTTTCGCTTTTGATTGGCCCTTCGGCTCATAACATCGGCCGCGCTCGGACCTAAGCTGAAACGAAGTATAGCAGACGTCCCGGAAGTGCAGAGTGGCGAGACGATCGCTAGAGACGATATGTCTCGAAACCAAGGTGCACTGATGCTTCAAAGAGCAATCGCCAGGGAGCACTGATAGTACCGCGGGCCACGCAGATCGGTGTTCGCACTCATATTGATTGTGATAGTACACAGACTGAGCCGCTGACTGTCAACTGCATGTTTATTTTCAAAGAAACGCCCAACGGCGTATTCACCCAAACAAAAATTACATCACGACATATGACCGTCACATCATCGTCGCAAGTTAAAGCCCCTCAAAAATGACAATCTCAGTCATAAAGATCTATCGAAGGCGCGCTGACACAGTAGTCTTTGAACTTGGAAATGTAAAAGGCCTCAGTTATCTTCTTGGTTCGTTGGTGACGGTGTCTTCCCCAGGACCCTGGTACCTTTCAAGACCGTAGAGGAACCACATCTGTCGCAGTGAACTGCCAGATTCCATGACGGAGGTAGTGAAGGTGGCGAAGAAGTTGAGAGGTGCCAAAAACCTCAAATATTTGTCATAAAAGAAAACCAAAGAAACAAAACAAACTTGGACATGCCGTCAAAACACTTTCTTTGTTTGTATTTTTGTTCTTTACTTCAGAAGGGTCAGTCACCAACTTCCACATTTATTTAAAGAACCAGTAACCCCCTTCCCCCCCCCATTTTTTTTCATTTTAACGCGAAAACATTAACTCTCTCATGGAGCGAGCTGAAGTCATCAGTTTGAAGCTCGAAAACGGCACCTAGTTTCCCGATCCATTCGGTTCCATTGTCTGGCGCTCTTCGACGGGGCTCCCGGGCTCCCATTGGCCGCTGCGTTCGTCAGTTTCCACGACCGCTCACCCCATGGCGCGGCGTGTCCATCAGCGCGCCGTTGCTCCCTGGACACGGAGCATCCAAGGTCACCGTGCCCAGGGGAGCACGCGCGCTGACCGGCGACGAAAAGTGCACAGCAGACAACAAAGGGAGCGGACGAGCGGCTTGCATGCTTTCGCATTCACAACTCATAAGAAATGCTTAGGTGTACCTCGATCTTTTTTGGCACGTGGTTTAATTTGGTGTCAGAAGACTACCAATTAATAGTTTGCTACAGAGTCACGTATATTTCTAATAAAGCCAATTAGCGCAACTGCTCCAAACCAGAAACCGAAATCTACGCACAGAGGTCGGAGATATATAGAGGATAAGAGAGTGCCGAAAGTCACATAACTACAGCGCTTTTTTCCACCTTTTTTTGGTCGCGCGCAGCAGACGACGTTACAGCGTTTCGGGTATTGTGTGCCGTACGATTGCTTTGTAGTTATGTTTTTCCCGCTTGCTGTTCTGCACTTCAAGATGAGTTGTTCTGTGCATTGACGAGTTGGGAATGAGTAGTGAGTGCCCGTGGTGAACGTCCGTGATTGGCTCCGAAAAAGAATGCCCCCAAGATGTTGCGTGAAGAGCTGCCTCACATGTCCTGCATCTGAAAGTGGCATTGTGCGGCAAAGTCTGCACAAGGTTCCGAAAGAATAACGGGATCGGGACCAATGGCTGGCTGAAAGTCACCAGGCTCGATCCAAATAGGACTGTAAAAATTGACGCCTGCACGAAGCAATCTAAACTTTTCGTCAAAGGTGCAGTTTACAGTCCATTTTTTCTTGGGAAATTACAAAGCGTACTTCCCTTTCTGTAAAAGGTAGGGCCAAAAATTGACCGCATCTCCACGTGGTGAATGATGTTGATTGGGGCGAAGCTCTGGCGGTGCTTGTCTGCGTAGACGCTGAGCGGCAGCATGCCGAGCCTTTCGTTCGTTTTCACCCATGTCAGGAAGATAATGTGTGGTATGGAACGTGGTTATATACGCATTTGAGCATTTGACCGCAGCGGTCTCTCGTCTATAAACGTTGAACCAATGCATGCAAAGTTTAACGCGATTATATACGCATTTGACCGCAGCGCCCTCTCATGTATAGACGTTGAGCGGCTACACGCAACGTTTCATCCATGACATCCCCAGCTCTTGCAGTTACTACCACACCTCAAGGCCCCTACTCGTCCCGCAGTCGTGGCCGAGTGCTTAAGGCGATGGACAAGAAATCCATTTGGGCTCCCCGCACAGGTTCGAATGCTGTCGACTGCGCAAACAGAATTTTTTCATAAATTTCTTTATAATTTTTTCCATCTTTTTTGTGTTTACACGAGCACGTGAGAACGTGCTCACGTGCTCGTGAGCACGTGAGCTCAGAGAGCAGGAGCACGAGCACCGGACGCCGGACGCTGGACGGACATACGGACATGGCTAGCCCCAAGGAGCTTCGCCCCTAAAAACTTCCCAGGGTCAATGGCGGGTGGCGACGCAGACGACTGATTCGAGTTGCGGGACGCGTTTGATTTACATATTGACAGGTGGCGCTACCTCCTTATCCAGCCCGCTCTTGACGAAATGTGCTTTACAAAAATGAAGATAATCTTTTTCGTAGTGATCTTCAGTGGTTAAAAAATAAATGCGGACAATTAAAGTAAAAAAAAAAAGAACGCGGTTGCGCGACGGTGTTTTTATTGCCGACGGATTTCATCTGCCTGTCGTCTGCTCTTTCGTCGGTCGGCTACACCTTCCGGCGCTGCTCCCGACGCCATCTACCAATACGTGCGCCAAAGGCGTCCCGCCGCGTCGACTCAGTCGTCTGCGTCCGCCGCCCGCATGATGACCCTGGCAAGTTTTTGGCCTATCTTTTACAGAAAGGGAGCTACGCTTGGTAATTTGAAAAAACCGGACCTGTGAAATCCACCTTTGACGAGAAGCTTGGGTTGCTTCGTGCAGGCGTCGATTTTCACGGTCCATTTTAGATCGAGCCTGGTGACTTCAGACACCCTATGTGCACGAACGCTAACGTCGTGTTCTGCGTTCGCGTGCTATGTTAGCGTGCGCTATTTTTCGAAGACTGCGTGCGTATACGCAAGGAGTCTGCGCTGCTCCAAGGAGTATTCGTGATGCGCGAAAACTCGTGTAAAGCCAAGACGAGCGTAGTTGGAAAATGTCGGCTTTCAGGACTGCGGCTGTTGCAGCATTGAGGCGGTCGCCGTACTCATGAGCTGCAACGTCGGCGGCATCCTCGCGACTGCGATTTCCAATATGGGACGACATTGCGCTTCTTCGGGAGGTGCATGTACAAACGGTTTGGGAGACTTAGCGAGGTGGGCAACGATCGCCGGCAACTTGCTGCTTGCGAAGCGCGAACGTTTAGGGTGTGTGAAGGTCCGTTCACACATATACCTCTCTTGCCAGGGCGACGCAAGCGGACAAGGTCGGTGTACCACTCGCGTGGCATTCTCTTATTTATACAAATCTAAAATCTTACTCTCGACCCCCAACATTTGTTTTTTCTCAGGTTACAGCATTTCTTTTTTGCGTGAAATAAAACTTGTCACTGTATCTTGGCGGCGTTGCAGGCGCGAGACGATATTTGCTTGGGGTTTTGCGTTTGCGGCGGAGAAAAGCATTTCTAAAGCTTTCTTGCGTAGCGCGCGCTAACGCAAGCGCTAAATTTGGCGCTGGCGTGCGCTAAAAGTGCGAACGGTGTTGTAAAACCACCTATTAAGTCAAGTCATGTTGGATCAGCGTGACGGCCACGCCACGTCACGTCAGGTAATTTTACATTACCTGACTTAAGATCACTCAACATTGTTTCGTCTGCAAAAAAAAAAAAAAGAAAAAAGAAAGTTTGTGGCTTTAACGAAACACTGACCTCATAATGAGCCAGTTTTTTCTGTTCTCTTTTGCGGTCAAGCTCATTTAAAATATACGTCAAAATATTCATAAATAAGGCGTTGTAAGTAAAAAAAACGGTCTACTTTCGAGGTCCCTAGTTATAGAAACGACCTAACCGAGCGCAAAAATGCGGAAGACGATAACGTTTTACTACAAGGGCGAACGTCGCGCATTAATGCAAATACCGCCGGGAGCAAGACGGGTACCTAGTGACGTGTAAGTTAATAACGGAAGAGGAGCAATGACCAAGAAATAAAAATACGCGAGCTAAAATAAATAAATGAAACAAAGTAATCGCGAACGTGGCGGCTTACAAAGAAATATGCAGATATGTCCCAAAGGAAAGGCGAACACGAAACGCGGCACTTGTTCGAAGAACGGGGAAGAAATGTGTTATTCATAGTCCTTATGCTAAATAACAATTACGAACGTCTGGTGCCTCAGACAGCAGAGAACGACCGTTTCTGCGGACACTTTGGTCGCAGACAACCTGAACTTTTATATGGCCTTTGTCGTCGGAAGAGCATTCATTTCGTCCAACGACGAAGCGCAAAAGACGAAACAAGAGCAAGTATAGTATAATGAGCCCTTAGTAAATGGAAGATGCGACAATGAACTAAATGGATGCGACGCGCATCGACATGCCGCATTATCATCATCCTTGCGGACCGATCTTCCCATGCGTCTTTTGAACCGAAAGAATCTGCATATTCATATCCTGAGAAAGTGATTTTTTTCTGGTTTGCTTTTTGAGACGCGTGTGGCGTGTGCATGAATATTATGCTTTTATTCAATTACTTAGTTGTTCCTCTTGAGTGGTTTCATTTGAAATCAAACACGCGTGTCCTCGAATTGCTTAATAAAAAAAATGTAATTGCCCTACTTCCGCAATGAACAAGGCCATTTCGTTGTTCAGTGTAGATGTGTATTTAGTTTTTGAAGAATTCTTAAGGGCACAGGGTAAGGCAAAATTGAAAAAAAATCGATTTTAGTTTTTTTTGCAATTTAACAAGTTTAGTTCTTTCTGCATTTTTCCATTGTCACAGTGTTCTTAGAAAGTTATATTTCAGGCTGAAAATCACTTCTTCCGAAAGCAAGTAGCAGGTGACCACGCCTCCTTTTGGGATACGCTCCCTGTTTATCAGTAAATTTTCCAACAAAACAAATTCAACACTAGACTTAAAAGCTTGTCCAGTAACAGATAATCTTAAAAAAATTATCTGACAACCATTGCATAGCTTTTTTCAACCAAGACAATCCCGAGACGCTGTGCACGTTTTTTCCAGGTGTGTACTATGTGTACTTTCAAGTGTTTGTGTTTTTGTAACGACAAAATGGCGGTATTGGATGCTGTTCTTTCATTCAATGGTGGTAGCAATGCACAAGCCAATGTTTTGAAGTCCTGTGGATGGAACCCTGTGTGGAACACCATCAAGTGGCTGAGGGAAGTTGTTGTCACTCGAATATACTTTACGGACCAAGCGACACGGCAGGTCACAAAAGAGGCCCAGCAAGCAAGGCGATAAGCCTAAAAGCGAAGACATGACTTTAGCAATGCCTTCCAAGCTGGCGGCTATCGAAAAAATGACTGTAAGGCTGTTGGTGCCAATAGAAATTTGTTATTCACCAGTTTTTTTACTTTAAACTCAATTATCTCAAAACAGTGTTTTTTAGTACATAGGTACCATTTTTTCCTTAACCTGACATTATACAGGGTTGATATTTTATTCCTACCACCTACATGGGTGTTCAAAAATACTGAACTAGAATTAAAAACATGCACCTAGCAGTTTTTGAGTTATAATTGTTTTAATACATGAAAAAAACTAAAATTTCAGTACTACACTAAAAAAAATTGAGAAAAAACCTATTTTAACTTGGTTCAAATAATTCTAGTTCAGTAGATAAAACACAAAATTTCGAACAAAATGATATATACGTGACAAGAATACTCCTAATAGTCACCGAGAAAAATGTTCCTCAACATGGCCTGAAATGCATGGGGAGCATAGGACTTACCCTGTGCCCTTAAGTGGAGTTAAGTGAAATACTACATTTTGGCTACATGATCTTTATATTGTCTTTTGTCCGTTGCTGTAAAATGGCAGAAGGAGAAACATGCGCAATAATTTCTGTTTTAAACGTATAGAACACGGTCTTCATTTTTTTCTTCTTTTTTTTTGCTCAACTTAAACATTTCAGCATTTTTAATGCCAGAAAAAAAGGAAGACAAACACGGTACCTTTGATGTTTTAGTGGCATACTTGGAGCATTGTATCTTAGCATTCATCACAAATGTTGCTTACTAAATACTTTACACCTGCACTCCTATATATCTGCTATCAACCAGTACAACTTAAGTTTAATTTACTTGTACGATACCATTAATATAGATGTATAAATTGCATCAAAAATTCAATGTAGCCACCTTTTTTAAGCCTCTTTATTAGAAAATGCAATGCTTTTCATTTCTTTTGTAAATTTTTATATTATTCCCAGTGATGTTAACTTTCTTTTGGCTTAATGAGAGTTTGCCCTTTTCGTGCTTATTTTCTGTAGAAGTGGTTAAACAATGGACTTGAGTCAACAAAACGATAGTTTAGCAAGTTGACTTTACTGCGAGGGTTTTTAGCAAAGTGCTAAGTGAAGTGGCGTTGGGAGCGTTTCGGAGGTGAAGGGACGGCGGAAGCTGCAACTTTGAAGAGGGAGAGGGAGGGAAGAATGTTTTGTGAACGTGCCGCCATTAGAAAACAATAGGGAGTTTTAGAATAAGGGGCCGCTATGCTCGGTGGCCCCTAAGAAATAAGGGCTCACCATAGGGCATGCACCGAACTCTAACTGCTGTTTCGGTTAGCGCTGCTATAATAGGCTAGAAGGGGAGGTGCGACAATCGCTCACTTCGTCCAGCGGGAGAAAATGGCAAGGGTTTTCAGCACGCTGCGCTAGCATCGATCTGCTCGCAGCAGCACCACAACGGCACTCCGGCGCCCTGTGAACACTAAAAAAGAAGAAAATGTCTTCGTTAGCCATAACGAAATCGGGCACGGCGAATTTATCTTGACGCAACGAAGACAGGCAGCTACGGTGGGCGTGTGAAGCCTCTCGGTGTACTTCTTCGTTCACCTTCCCTGTAGTGCAGAATGGCGCAGCTAGGGTGCCTCAATGTCCTTCTGTTTAGGGTGATGCCACCCTTTGTAGTACCCGATGCCGACAGCACGCGCTCACGGGGAAAATACAAAGAAATCGACGAGAACAAAATGTCGCCATAGCACAGTCAGCGCCACAGACGCGTGCAGGGACACGCTCTTTCACGCGCTTCTGAACAAAAAAGGAAAATAAAAGTGTGGGACAAAATGGCCGGATGACTCCACCCTAAGCAGAGCGCACATGAGGGCACCCTATACTTCGTTTCCAGCTCAGGTCCAGACGCAGCCGATGCTACAAGCGCGAGCTCCGGGCTTCCAGCGTCCCTGCCAAGCACGCGCGCTCGTGCAGTACAGGCACTGTTCAGGGCCACACGCTCGTGCTTGCAGCATCGGCGGCGTCTGGACCCAAGCTGAAACGAAGTATGGACCTTTCCAAAAAAGAGCGTGTGGCCGGTGCCATCTTGACTGTTCGTGCGTATGGCGCGTGCTTTCCTCGCTTTCCGAAGCGACGAACACGCACGTGCGGAGCTGTGAAGATAGCACGCGGGACTGTGATTTTGTAAACATTAAAAAAGTCTATAGGCGCAGCTATCCACTTATCAAGAGGGTGCCTACATGTCTGTCTGTCTCAGGGTGAAGACATCCATTGTTGCCCTGAATGTGCCAGCGCGTGACGCTCTGGCGTACTCGGTGCGAGACTTGGGCGGTAAAATGGCGTCTATGCATTAGCCAAAGCTACGCGCTCGAGCTGAGTGACACCTGATTGCGCGCACTTCAAAATGCATAAAAAAACGATTGGGTGGAAAAATGGCTGAGAGGCCACCACTCAAGCAAAAGTGCGCGTGTTATGAAGGCACTCTACTTATTGTTAAAGCCCCTTCATGTTTCAAAAAGTAGCGCAAGGGTCGTCAATGCATGAGGCACGTGCAACGTGCAGCCCTTGGGAGGATCATGGCGGCACAGCGCAGCACTGAGCTAGATTTCCGACGCCATGCTCTTCCCAGAAGTTGCGCGCGTAGCGTGTCTCGAGCATTTCCACAGCAATGAATGGAGCCACTTTTCCCAGGCTAGAGGGGCTTTACTTATCGGTGGCCCTCCGACTGTCTATAGCCCAATACGGCTCCGCATGCTAAATCACCGAGTCACTTTCGCAAGTGCCATCGTAACACCTCCCCCTTCTAGCCCACCGTAGCGCTGTCCCTAAGCCCCTAAGGTAAACATGGCGGCACCCTGCATTGCTCGCTTCAGAAGAAATCTGTCATGGTCGCTGCATTATTAGGCACGTTCATCGCCAATAAACGGTGCATCAGACTTTTGCCTTGCCCACACTCGCTTAAATCACAAAGTATTAGTGAAGATCTTCTTTTGTCTTTCAGATCGCCTTCTCATTCTGACCATTCTTAAGCCCGAAGAGACGCGGTAACTGTTGACATGGCAGTGTCTCGCGAAACCCAGTGGCTTGTTTTGACTCAACCTCCCACGCGAACGAAGACACCGAAAAGGAAGAGATAAGGCACGGACAAGTGCTGACTCGCAACTCGCTCATAAAGCTGAAAAGGAAGAAATAACTTGGCTCGAGCCAAGTGCCACAAAGCAGTATGTATATCTTACCGTTTGTGCCTTGTACAGGTGCTGTGAGATGCATTATCCCACCAACATGCTTTTTTGAAAAGGAACTATACTTCGTTTCAGCTTGGCTCCAGACGCAGCCGATGCTACAAGCGCGAGCCTGTGGCCCTGAACAGTGCTTGCACTGCACAAGCGCGCGTGCTTGGCAGGGACTCTGAAAGCCCCCGAGCTCGCGCTTGTAGCATCGGCTGCGTCTGGACCCAAGCTGAAACGAAGTATAGACTGAATTCGCATTGATTTGGTCTTGACTTAAAACGAGAGGAAGAAGAGCAATCGAAGCAACCTGTTCTTTCTACCATTCTGCAAAATTTTCAGTATTTATATCCATTAGTGACAGCTAATCGGTCTACCACTACCGGCCGCTGTGGCGATGACATCTGTCACCAGCCAGGATGGCTCTGTACCTCATGAACATGCTTCCTCAACTATTGCACGCACCTCCCAGCTTGTGGTGGTACCAACCGCAGTATCCCATGACTCGGGTTCAAGCCTTGCCTAAACAAGTGACATCCCCCAGAGAAAACGGTGCGCTGATGAATATCAAGAGCAACCTGCTCAAACTATTGAACATCAGCAGTCCATCACCGATGAGGAGGCACCTTTCACTCATGTGATCTACAAAACGACTCGCAAGGCTAGCATTCCAGTGTTGTTCAAACTCAATGATCCATCCCAGTCATTCTGGAAGGTCAACCCTAATAGGTTGGCGCAAGAAATCATCGCAACATCCCAAGAGAAAGTTTTGTCTCGACGCATTTACAAAAATGGAGGACTAACTGTCACTGTGGCGTCTTTTGAACCGCTGAAGCAGCGAATAATTTTCTAAAACGAAACGACTTCGCGGGAATCAAGGTGGATGTGGGCTGTACCACAGTCGTACTCGAGGAATCTCGGGAGAATTCGGGGTGTGCCACTCGACTAAAGCTCACACGACGGGAAGATGGCCCCGTAACAAAACAAGTTTTCGATTCTAAGCAACTCTTTACCTTCAATATTAAAAAAAAATGCAATGAACACATTTTAGTTAATGAACCCAAATATCGTGACGATTGTCCCCTTTTACTATGACTCCTTGTCCGAATAAGCCACCTGCACAAACCACATTAGTGTACCATTTACGTTTTTTCTGGTAAAAACAAATATGTTATGCGTTTAAAACCACCTTTACATCTTTTGAACTGAAATAAACAACAGTATGCACCCTTACTCAAGTGTTTTTATTCAAATTAAAGAAAAACAAAAGCACGCGTAGCCAGTCGTGTCCGAACAGTGGATGGTTGGGGGCAGACATTTTTTTCCTAATGTCTAAACGCTCACAAAATGAACCCCCCCCCTCCCTCCCCCTGCCTCTTTTTGAAAGTCAGCTTCCACCTAACAAACGCTTGTAACGCCACTGTGCATTTTAAGTCTAAAATCCTTGCTGTAAAGGCATCTTGGGAATATACCGTTTTATCGATTGAAGTTCATTGATATGTGTTTGACCACTTCTACAGAAAATACAACAAAAAGGGGGAACTTTGATTAAGCCAATATAACGTTAATATAGTTGGAAAGAACAAGGAACGAAGAAAACGAGAAAAAAAGCCCTTTCTGTATTAAAACGGAATCAAAACATATGGCTGAATTTCATCGTCGATGAAATTTAGAATCTGTTATAAATGTTTTTGTGAAAGTAAGTTAAAAGTGATACCAGTCGATAGCACATGCAGAGGACTGCAGGTGTAGAGTATTTAATAAGCAAAATTTGTGTTAACTCCTGACAAACGAGGCTCAAAATTTACCACCAAAACCTGAAAGATACCATATTTGTACTTTTATATTTCTGGCAATAAAACTGCTGAAAAAACGTTTGTTTAGACAAGAAAATAGACCGTACATCATATTTTTATGAGAAAAATTATGGTGAGTGTTTTAATTTTTTTCTATTTATAACAACCGCAAGAACTGTGTACAAAAATCAAGCAGCCGAAATGTAGAATTTTCCAATTCTTAATTCTTAATTTTTGTGGAAGGAAATAAATAATAAAAAAAGAATAATGAGCAGTTTGTTCAGTACAGAAGTGGGGATATTACAGATACATATTTTTTTTAGGCAAATCAAAATTCCCACCTAGACATTCGTGTTCGATTTCAAATGAAACCACTCTCTCTGTTTCGGCCTCTTGGATCGAAATTAGCTTTTTTCTTTTTGGCGTTGTTATTTGCTGATAGAGAGTTGTAGTAGATAATTGTGGTAATTCTGATGACAATGAGAACCGATCCTCCGCCGCCGCTTTTGCGCCTTCATCGCATCTATATCGGGTATCGCCATCGAGGACAACGGAGGTATGGGAACGATCTACTAAAACTCAATAATGCCACAATCCCGTTCGCTGCGGAGTTGTCCCGCCCTGAATTTCCAAAAACGTCAGTAACTACACTTCTAAAAAAAAAAAAAAAACTGCATGGTGAATTGCACACATATATGTTAAGTTTGATTTGTAGGATTGTAACTAGCGCAACTGAGCAAAAAAAGTCAACGTTGGTGTAAAATCGTCTTTAAATTGGGTTGTGTGTATGTCTATAAAGCCTAAAACTTGGTCTGCCTTAACGGGCGACGAGTCTCCCAGCTGTAGATGAGCAATTTAGCCAGTGCAGTACAACCGGTAGCCCGGGGTCTTTAACGTGCATCACGCAGTAGTGATACACGACCGCAGGGCGGTACGTAAAACCGTCTTTATACACGAATATCTGGAGTTTGAGGATGCTCGAGGTACGAATGGTTACATTCAATTTCTTCACAACCCGTAACAAAGAAATAAAAATAAAATAAAAGATATGTTTTTTTTGTAACGGGAATTTATATTTTAGATTAGCTTCTGAATTTTACATGAAAAAAAAAATATTGATACACTTTAACTATACAGTCTGCGAGAACAGAGAGCGCACGCAATTTAATACATTATGCGCCGTTAACGATCCCAGAAGCGACAACCAATCAACCTAATTACACCGCAGAAACTTATCGATCACATGATTTACTTACGTTACTGGGCCGGCGCGCTGGCAAACTAATTTAGCTTCCACGCGATAATGATTCCCGAAACTTTTTTTTCATGTTTCTAGCTTAGCCGCCTGACAATGCCACTCGGTTGTCACGGCATGCGCTGAGCCTGACGCTTTTGCTTTGGTATCGTCGTTCGAAAATCCGCAATATTTTTTCCCTTTTTTTCATAATGGCGTGTACAATAAAAGCGACGTGTCCCTAACACATCGCAAAGTAACACCCCCAGCTCTATGAAGCGCAAACGACGTCGACTTTTTGCGCTGCTCTCCGAAAGTTACTCGGTTTGGGTAAGGTGCCCGTGACAGCCGCTTCAAAAAGTGGGCGTGTTCTTCGTCAGGGCGGACGACACAGTCCCCAAAAGTTCGCCGAAGCAGGAGCAGTTCAGTCGACTTGTGCTTGCGTAAAACTCCGGCCGAACGACCAGTTCCCGTAAACCGTTGACAGTGTTCTGGACGCTATACCCACTCGCCGGACGAACCAGCCGCCTCCCCTTTCATCCCCTGACCCCATTCTCCGCGCGCGTGGGCATGGGAGCGAGTAAAATCACGTGACCTAACACGGACGTTCGACGGGTGCACTGAGCACGTAGCTTCCACCCCGCTGTCACCTTAGGGGTTAACGGAGTATGGTGATTGCTGCTGTGCTACGTGCACCCATCGATGGGAGAGCGCAGTGGGAGACGCGCGCAATTCTGGAAGACGCCACAGCCAGCTTCAAACCACGTGACTGCACTCCTATCTTGCGCGCGTACAAAGGGACGCAGCCACCTGACGACAGGAAGACGGTTGATTGGTGGAGCGTCGGCGTCTCTTCCACTCTACTGCCACGTTAGAGGTAAAATGTAAACAGTTCGATGAGAAAGCGACCGGGGACCGTCCCTTGTGAACGCGAACACCGCGCGATGCCTGAAAGTAAACACAGGGAAACCAAAGTTTTTCCGTTCGGCGTTCATGAAATCCGCCTTCTGTTTCTGGCACTAATGAATCTTTCTTATCTAAATATTTATCCACGTCCTTATTTCGTTAACGAGCTTTATGCATGAAGATTCTTGTTTTACCACGTCTAGTTTTTTTGTCATGTCGTATTTCATTAAAAACTTCGTATTGAGTCGATGGTATCACCATATCACCGTTAGTTTTTAATTATATTTATTATTGATTGACCTCTTTACTAGGACGTAAGCGCCAAGAACAGACGAGACTTTCGATCGTGGATTATCGATCATTTTCATTCGTAACTAGAATTATAGAAATATGCAAGAATTTTGAAGCAAAAGCACATTGAGCGAGTGTTTTCGCCAAGGTAGAGGAGGGCGCGCGGTTATTTTGTTTTCTCTCGTCACTAGAGAGAATAATATTGTTTTCTTGCGATGGTTTTGCAAAATTGAGGATCGTAGAAGAAAAGCTTTTCAAACAACTTTTCTGGAAGTTGCAAACTTACACTTCTTGCGAAACAGGTAATCTAATAGCGAAGTTGTGTTTGGTTCAGTTAGGAAAATTACTTGGACGATGAAAGTAGATGTCGCAATTCATTGTTTGTTGTTCTCAGAATGTAAATGGGAAAATATCAGGTAGGTAAATTGTGATCAGGCATTGCTCCAAAAAAATAGTTCGCCGGAGTTTTGAAACATTACGGTCTTATGTTTCGAAGTAGAGCTCGTTTTTCGTTTTATTTGTTTTTGTGTGTGTGTGTTATACTGCAGCCTTACTGCACAACTGCTGATAATGTGCACCCTGTGAAAGGGAGCTGTGTCCTGTTTAAAAGTTACGTTGTTTATAAAACCGCTTTCGAAGCCTTAAGCCATCGAGACTAGAGAAGGAATTACACTGCAAGAATCATCGAAGGGTATCACCATATCTTCTAAAGCGCGAAGTTCTAATGACAAAAATGATTTTCAAACTCTTACTTTCACAATGAACAATTAAGTTTATTAACATTTCAAGGCTTTCCCAGGAGCAATTAAGGAGGTGATTGTATTACTTTTTGAAATAATAAAGTTAGTTCCCGTCGTTGCGTTCACCTAGACTCCTAGAGAGTTCTGTAGCACATGCCTAGGGCTCTAATTATTTCGTTCTAAACAACCCTTTTATTGTGAATGTAAAAAAAGCAAAAAAAAGGAATTGAAAAGTAAGCAAGGAGAAACACAAAAATAAAATATAACAGATGGAACGTTTTCTACAAAACATTAAAAATCTATACGAGTCTCAGTGTTCGCGTAACCTAGCAGAATAATCGAAGAAGAAGAAAAAAGCAATGGTTGCTTTCGCATAGTCCCTTTAACCACTTCTTGTGTCGTGCAACTCAGCGGTCAACCAAACATTTCTACCGGTAGTAGTAAATGTATTTTGTTAGCGATTACAGTTTTTTTTTGTTCGAAAACGCATGAAAAATTGGGAATTAGCAAAAACACACATTTCGAATCGGTTTCCAGGGTGCTCATTTTCCGAGCGCCGTCCTTCCATAAATCCGGTGCTCCACGCTGGGCGCAAATTGTGCGCCCTCTTCTGCCTGCGCCATCATAAAATGAAATGGCACAGGAGCTGTAAGTTAAATGCAGCAACGTCCCCGGGCTTTGAAACGTACGCTCCTGGCTCTAGCCAACGTTACTAAAACGCTCATATGGGATACTCACCCTTAAAACCTGGACCGCTCTCGCCCACCGAGACCTAACAAAATACAACAACACCGCCATCTTTTAGCTATGAGTTAAACCGTGAAAGATGCTTTTTATGGCTACTGCTAGAGTCACTGAATGTTCCCAGAGTACCGAAACACCCAGGCTCAAAACGCTAAGCTGGCGGCTTAATTTTTTTTTTAAAGTGGTCACCATGAACATTTAGAAAGCATGTTTTCGCGTAAAAACAAACGGAAAAATCTCTTTTTTTGGGTAATTTTATTGGAGAGTAGGACAGAATGGCAGGAGCGTAATATTTTCATGAAAGTTTAGTTTAACAGGTATTGAAGCACAATTAATATTGTTTTTATACAACCTTGTCTAACCGCTGATTTCAGGTAGCGCGTCCCGACCTGGGCGCGTCCTATAACTTCGATGGTTAAATCGCGGGGAGTCTGCTTGGCCGACGGGAGTTGGCATCACTGAGACCCCTTCCACTGCATTCCGCACCGAAATGGCCGATCAAAGCCAAAATTGGAGAGTAACCGCGGACGCTATCGAATGCGATAGTCTGGTGCAGCCGTGCAGTTCCCGGAGCGGCCGCTGCAGGAGAAATGGCGGCGTTGCAATCGCGTTTAGTTTGGTTCTCGAGCACTTATCAGCGCCACTTTTTGATGTAGGCTCCTATAGCAGTTTCCAACTGAGTAATCTAGTAACGTTTGCTCTAGCCTATTCGCGACTCCAGGGAACTTTATAGGCGGCGCGCTGGTCAGGCAAAATGGCGGACGCAAGGAGGTCGTTTTCGTCGTTCAGCAGGCGGACCACCATGCATTTCTTGCACTGCTGCGTAAAATTGGTGCTACATATAAATGCAAATCGATTTTTCGATGGTAGAAACCTTCTTCTAGACAGTGCGTAAGAATGACACAGCGGAAGCGTAAGAACGATTACTGGAGAAAATGTTCGTTTCTAAGCTGCCTACGAGAACCAAGCAGCGATTGCAGACGACAAAGACGACACGACCTGGTCTCTTGAACTTCTCGGCGTTGCCGCTACGCGGCGTCGATTTCGCTGGAGTCACCAATAGCCGCTGACAGGGTAAGTGAGAACGGCTGTGTGTCTCTTACGAATGCTCGGCCTCCAGTACGCGGTCGTTGGCCTACCGCCGTGCTTTGACTGCGCGCGCACCGTTTGTAGGTAACGCGGTGATAAGGTACAAAGCTCGTGCTGGAAGCGGGACAACTGAGATGCCTCCTTGCCGTTGTCATTCTGTCAATGGCGCCATAAGTAATCGACTTCGTTGCACCTAATTGGGACACCTAATCGTCGTGTTACGAGAAAAGCACTCTTTCTTATGCTTATCTAGATCTGCTGCGTCGTCCAGTAAGCGACTGCGCCAATACCGAAAGATAAATCCCAGCGATGTTTTTAGTTTAAGATATAGCCTCTTTTCTCGCGAGATTGATGACTCGAACTTTTCATGGACACTGACTTCATCCAAGGTTCTGAACCTCTTGCTGTCCAGCGTAGTAGGTTTACTCATGTTCCGTCTTCCATACGGGTCAGTTTAGGGTTGCGGAAGTCTGCTTACCTCATTCGTTCTGAGAACGTTTCTTACCAGTGTTTGATGTAAACTTGTGCTCATTGATGGTTTATTTTGCTTTCCGCGTGCTGTATTGTTTAGTGGTCTGTTCGTTGTTTTATTTCATTTTTTCTTCCCAATTAAAATGAAATTGTTTAGCCGTGGGTGTTTCTGGATACTATGTTTTGTTCTTGTATATTTTCACATTCCTTTGTAGCTGGCCTCAAATGATCTGTAGCATCCTGTAAATAAATATTTACCTACAGTATCTCGCAAAAATCGGCCCATAATGAAATACTCTGACGTATTTGAATCTGGTGCGTAATATACACCAACTCATGTTTACAAACAAACCACAGCGCCCCTAGCGGACGCCACCGTCGCCGGCCGCGCGTGCGCGATGGGGTGTGGGCAAAAGCGTATCGTCCCCCATCGACAAACCACTCGATGTTGTCGGCGTAGGTGTAAGTCCCCGTGTTTTTAATGCGAAAGCGTTAACTGTCACATGGAGCTGAACTGACGTCATTCATGTTGCAACAAAATAACTACTAAATCTCACATTTACGTGCCTCCGTGACTTCAACTCAAATTACTTTCCCGCACAAGCAATCGTTGTCCAACAACGTCTGGTTTTGACGTTTCACCACACCTATCCAAGTTCTCGGACGAGCCGGGTGAAAAACTATCTTGACACCTTTCCCGACTCTTTTGATGCCACTCGAGTCGCGGCGTCTTTATGAGAAGGAAGCTTTTAGTTTAGTTTCTTTCAGAACAACACGAAAATTCCCGGCCCGCATAACGACTTCCAGCCACAACACCAGACCGAAAATGAGCCTGAAGCGCTGCCACCACGGTGTGACGTAACGGAGTTGAGTTGTTGCATACAGAAATTATTTAACGAAACCCGGTTAAGTGCAATTATTATATCTGAAGGAACAATGTAAAATGTAGGTGCAAACAAAACTGGGCTCATGGTGATTATGCAGCGCGGAAGCTCGGAAAATTCTTCGCAAGTTCTTTTTTGTTTTGTTTTTAAACATTACAACCAACTGAAACTTATAAGTAAGCTATCTTTGTTTTCATATCTTCGGGACACTGACGGAATCCAATAATTAGAGGCTCACTCTTCATAAAAGCGGAGAAATCGTTGAGAAAAAGAAAATATTATGGGAAAATCTATTGGTAGAATCTCAAGGGAATGCGTTAGCATGGCCCTTGGGAAGCGCCACACACGTGAAAATTCTTTGAAAATCGCTAACGCTGACCTATTCACTTTTCTGTTTTGGCTTACTCATTTGGCTTTTTCTTTAGCTTCCTATATTTTTGCTGCCTCTTTTTGGCCTCGTTACGGGGTCAGTGTTAGCGTTTCCCAAGGGGGGACGTGTGTGGCGTTTTTCAAAGGTTATGCTACCGCATCCCTTTAGAATCCATCAATGGATATTCCTGTGATTCTTTCACCCCTGTTTTGTACTCAGTCAGATTACGTCGACGCACTTGGATACGGTCATCCATATCACTCGTGGAAAGAACCATATCCATACCACTCGTGGAAGGAACCGCATTCATAGATCTATATCACTCGTGAAAGGAACCGCATTCATTGTTTTAACAACACGCAGACATCAGTGCCCGTGCATCACTACTACGGAAACCCAGAGCGAAGAACAACCGGCGACGGCAGAGCGGCAACTGAGCACGCCCGCATTCCACCGCGCCGCGGCGCGTACCTCCTCTCGAAACGGTTCGTTTTGACGAGAACTCGTGGTGTCTGTCAGTTTGTCAGCGTCGGAGAGAGAGGGATTGGTTGACACGTGCTGACGTCAGCCCTTCGGTACTAATGGGAACGTCGCACGCGTCACCCTCTCCCTCTCCTTCTCCCTCTCCCTCTCTCCTCGGCGTTAAGAAACGAAAGACACCGCCGGGTTTCCGTGAAAACGAGCGTTCTAATGCTAACGCAGTAAAAAAAAAAAAAATGTCCACCTTTATAGTTCTGCGCGAGGCCGTAATTCTGTAGCACTGTTCTGTCGAGATTACAGCGTCGTTCATCAAACAAATCTCCATTTGCAGCGGAAAAAAAATGCACGACTTTGCGTGGAGCCAAATTTAGACCTCGCTAGAAACAACCATCCCCTGCGCTCCTTCGCAGCGCTCAATGGTTAATATCGTTTGTGATTTAGCACTTTTTCTCTGTAAAAAAAAGCTCCAAGGTTTCGAATTTTTCTGCTCACCCGCAATTCTCCGTTTCATCCTAAATTTGAGCGGGACCGAAAGCCAGCTGCAACAGAAACAGAAACGCAGAGACTAAAAACGCTATGTCACGACGCAGTGTTTGGGTCTGATTGGATCAGGGGGGGGGGGTAACACTTACAAAAACACAAACATACACACATAAAAGAGCCGCGATCTACCACTTTCTGAGCTTTCTGAGAGGCTTTATTGGTCCCATTGGCTCGTATTCGCGACTCCAGCGAAATCGACGCCGCGTAGCGGCGACGCCGAGAAGCTCAGAGAGGAGGTCGTTTCGACTCTGTCGTCTGCTATCGCTGCTTGGTTCTCGTATAGGCAGCATAGAAACAAACATCGTTCCCAGTAATTATTTTTATTCTTCCGCCGTGTCATTCCTACGCACTGACTAGAAGAAGGTTTCTACCTTCGAAAAATCGCTTTGCTTTCATATGTAACACCGATTTTACGCTGCAGTGCAAGACATTTATGGTGGTCCGCGTGTTGAACGACGAAAACGACCTCCTCTCGTCCGCCATTTGCCTGACCAGCGCGCCCCTATAGTTCGCTGGAGTCGCGAATAGAGTAAAGTGGCGTGCAGACGTAGATGAAAGCTGAGTATAGTAACGCTTAAATAACGGTCAAAAGCATTTCAGGCTCCTACGGGGAAAGTTGAGGCGCTGCCCACTTCGCAGCACACAGAGTGCATGCAATCACACCTTGCACGCTATTTATTAGGTCACGTGAGGTCTCAGTGCCACACGACGTCACGCGCTTGAGCTTGAGATGAAGACGCCAAAGCTTTTCTACTTTTTGACGCTTACGACCGCATACCCGCGGTGTCTCTGAAAGGCAATTTGATGTCGTGTTCTCACCGGAAAAACAAACAACGTGTCGGCGAACGCTCAGTCTCTGTTCAAATGTAGTTCCAGCGGTTCTGACAGATGCCGAAGTTTCAGAGCTTTCCTTCATTTGATTCAAAAGTTATGAGCGGTTTTCCTATGAGAAAATGGAGACCGACGAACCCCAAAGAAGACTACGGAGTTTTCCTTCAGAATATTCGAAAATCGCTTATGAGCACGAAATCAGATAACAGCAAAAACTCTAAATTTTGGCAGTTGGTCCGGACCGCTAGCAGTATATTTGGCCGGAGGCTGAGAGTTCGGCGAAGCGTAGTTTGAGTTTTGCGAGAAAAAAAATAAACAAAAACGCTATATTTTTTTTAGGCTCACCCGATACAGCCATTGATCGATTGGCCTCGATCATCTTCTCATTTCTACCACCAACGTAATTCCGATGTCATTTAGTTCAAGGAAGCCTTTTGCTAATGTCTAGACTCACACTCAATTTGAGGCAAAATACTCGATATGAACTTTTGCTACAGCTGCGTTCTCCACAATCCCTATCATCTCTACATTTTTGCCAAATAATTCAAAAACCGGAACCTAAACGTAAGAGTTCCAGCTCTCGTTTAAAAATTTTAATGTCTTAAAGAAAAGAAAAGAGCTGGCAGGTGCGTTAAGGAAGCAAGGTGAGCTGTGCACACTCATATTGTTTTTGCGATAGTACAATTGCTACTTATAACTAGTTGGCTCACTCTCCTTATTGTATTCCATTTTAAAAATTCAAATAATGCATGAAGCAGCGAATACTACGACCTCAATATTGCGAGAGAGAACGATAAAATAAAACACTTCAGAACCGCGGGGAATATTTTTAGAACGCTCGAGAACAGATGTTCCTATTCAGGAAGTGTGTGTGAGTGTGTGTGTGTGTGTGTGTGTGTGGGGGGGGGGGGGGGGTGCTTCGCGGGTCCCGGTTCCGTTTACAACAGAAATTGCTAGGTTTCACTCCTTCGCACAACAGCCTGCCGTGGAATATCTATAATATAGTCGTTTCAAAAGTGAGTCGACGGGCGCCATCTTCCGTCAGCTCCGGAATCGCGGACACTTCCGTACGAAAGGAAACGATGGCTCAGATGAAGCATCGCGAAAACCGGACGTCCCCGAGCTTTGTAAATCAAAGGCCAATGTATACATGCGCCTCATATGCCGGAATTCAGTCTCCGCTGCTTTATATAGACCTTTGTCGTGTACTCTCGTCCCCAGACACCTAATAGGCGACATCGGGTATGGGCGACGAAAAAAATAATAAAACGTTTCAATCTGCAAATGAAAAAAAAAATAGAGTGGAGGCAAAACGAGAATTTGGGACGGTTACGCTTATATCTTAAATGCATTCTGGTGACGGCAAAACAACGATTTTGCCCATACTGGAGAGGGACGACAATTCAAGATGGCGGCGCCCTTGTGAAAAAGGTCTATAGAGCATTTCGCTGTGTCCCAGTTTGAACATATAACAGGGAGGTCAGACTTCTGACTCGTTGCCCTCGATCGGTAGCTTTCTTGTGTTTTAGTGGCGATGGTCGTACTTTGGTGCAGGTTAAGAATATCATGACAATCCGCTCCCACGAAGCTCTCCGCTAGTCATGTTTGGCGATAATCTTCTTCCCACTCGCCTCTCTTCCATTGTTCGCTTTGCTTAAAGGCCGACGACCAGACACGAGATTCTGCAAGGCAGAAGATCCTCCTCACCCCGGGAGAGGAGGAAACAGGCAACGGTGGACAGGGTAGAAGGAGGAGAGGAGGAGCGGTGGAAAGAGTGGGAAACGCTAACTGGTCGTCGGTCTTTAAGCGGAAAGAGCGGAGGAATTTGTGGGAGGAGCAGACACCATTGTAATGTTTACAATGGCCTCGGAGGTCATGGTTTGCATACTGTCACGATTTGACCTCAGTTCGACCTCTTCGCTTCTGACGTCCGGGTGGCGAGGCGCGGCACTGCGACATCAAACTGCATTCAGCGGGTGCGGGGGTCACCGCGGGATTAACTCGAATCGACGCCGGCTCTCCGCTCGAGACAAAGCGTTGCGATTTTCAAAATGTCGGACCTCTTCGGCTGCTAACGTCAGGCTGAAGGGTAGCGGCAATCTGCCACCAAGCAAGATCCGACGGGTGCGGAGGTTACCGCGTGATTGATTTGAGAACGACGGATCTCCGTTTGGAAACTGGAGAACCCTAGCAGACTCCGGACGTTGCCTTCATTGTGTTCGTGAGTGCCTTTCGCAAGCGTCAGATAAGCTCCAGAAAATGAGGCCACTTGCACAGCATCAGGGAGCGTCAGATTGTTTCCCCTTTTCGGGACGCGCTGCCCACGAACTCTCCTGCCCTCCCACGAGAGACTGCCTAGAAAAAGCGCGGCCCTTCACGAGGACCGGCCCCCGTTGTGAATTTTGTGCTATGCAATAAACGTCTGTTGCGTTTGTCACCGCTTGACTGCCCGAGTCCTGACCGAGCCGGTCGCGACTGCGCCAAGTAGCCGGACGCCGGCGGCCTCGCAACGCTACCAAAAGGGGCTAGGGCTGGGCTCCACGACTCTACCTGGATGCCATAACCGTACACCCACACTCCAGCGTACGCTCTCACGCAGCCCAGAACGCGCATGTTCGTGGCTACGGAAAGCGAGCAACGAGCCAATACGCACGACGA
Source organism: Ixodes ricinus (assembly GCA_037355805.1). Classification (NCBI taxonomy): domain Eukaryota; kingdom Metazoa; phylum Arthropoda; class Arachnida; order Ixodida; family Ixodidae; genus Ixodes; species Ixodes ricinus. Next base: position 53,707 of record JAZHYW010043664.1, on the reverse strand, counting down.
ACGATGAAAATGGCACCGGCCAGAAGCCTTTTCTGGAATTGTTGCCATGGCAATCTCACTTTCGGTCCTTCCAAATTTGTGTGGCTTCGAAAGGGTCGTTCTGAGCCAGCCGCACCAAGATTGCTACGGAACGTGATCGCACTGAAAGCGTTCCTCTCCAATATGAACGTCCTTGTCCCTGCGTATGCAATGGACTTATCAATCATGCTGATATACACGGATCACTTACGACGATATTCTTCTTTCGCCTGTTTGAAAAAAGCAAAATGATTTTTTTCATTCTTTTTTTTCAATGCAGCATAGCATTTACGTTACATCTGGTGGCGATGAGAAGATCTGCGCTTGTTTCGTCGGTGTGTGGATAACGAAATCTCGGTGTACGAGAAATGTCTCTAAAAAGCAACCTTTAAAGCAGAAACGGCTCATTCCATGAAATAAAATGGCGACCATACAGGGAACTATGTGCTACTTTCCCAGATTCAAGTTACTTTAGTTTTGTGCACCGCCGCCTACCTCCTGTGGACTGAAGTTAAAGCTGCGGCACAGATGCGTGCAACATACTCTAAAAAGAATCCCGTGCGTCTACTTTCAGGCACAACCCTCGGAGAGACCAATCACCGCAACTTACGGAGGCGGCCCCCCCCCCCTCCCAATAAAAAAAAAAAGGAGGCAGGAAGAGAACATTAGGGAGATCTTCCAGTTATCCTGCTTCTAGCTCGAGCGCCATACCTTCGCTGACGCTTAGTAGTTCCGTGAGCTTTGTGGGTCGCCTGTCAGTACCGCCCGATCAGGCCGGTTTCATTCGCCCCGAGGAAGCCACACAGGGAGCGCTATCATCGAGAAATGCTTTATCGATACTCAAGGTGTGAGTCGGATGCTGCGGAGGGCCAAGGCAGCCGTTTCTGGACGCCGCAAGTTGTCTGGTGGGAGGGCCAGTCGTCCAGTTGGCACTTGGCACTGCAGTAGAGCACCTTGCACACTGGGCTTGCTTGTTCGCCTGCGCCTTGCAGACGAGGCACCTGCGCGGGGCAACGAGGCTCCTGATCCTGACCGTGCGCGACCGGTCTCCGGTGGCACTGACCACCGGTTTCGGACTGGGCAGCTATTGTCTTGACTGGACCAGGTGGGTCAGTCTCAGTCGGTGGAGAGACAGACGCCTGGTCCAGTCAAGACAAAACTGCCAGTCAGACCGGTGGTCAGTGCCACCGGGACTGGTACTATGGTCAGGATCGAAGCCCGCCGCCCCAGCGCGGGTGTCTCGTCTGCAATGGCGCAGGCAAATTGTGCAGGTGCTCCCTGCTGCGGGTGCGCGCTGACCGTTGGCTCCGCCAGGCAACTGCGGCGTCAAAACGCGGCCTCCGAAGCTCCAGCATCCAGCTCCTTGATAATCAATAAACCATTTCTCGATGACACACTGTGGTTGCCCTCGAGGCGAATGGAACTCGGCCTGATCGGGAGACAGGCGACCCACAGCTTCGAGCGCGCACGCGCCGCCAAAGCACAGCGGAAGGCAACCAGCGCAGGCAGGAGGCCGTGTACCTTAAAGGGATACTGAAACAAAAATTGCAATTTTCAAATTTCGTTCGGAAATGGGTCAAGCATGACGTGTAATAACCGTAATTCGTAACCGCACGTTTGTATTTTGAGCGATTGGCTCTATTTTTCGTTCCAAACGGTGCACTCGAGCAAGCGCTCGAAGAGAAGCGAACGGAGAGCGCGATGCGTCATGGGATATCCGGCGCAAACAAAAACAGAAAGAAAAGATTCCCCGCATTCGTGAAGTAGCAAGGCTGGCGGGATTATGAGCTTGCCCTTGGTGGCGTTGGCAGCGTTGTGGTGGTGTCAATGGCGTCAGCGCGTTACAACCGAGCCGTTCGAAGTGCCCGTGGGGCGACGAGCGTGTGGCTGGCCCAAGAAGCACTTAGCTTCCACAGCACTGTCAGCTTAGGGCTGAACGGGGTGGGGAAAGCAACTTTTGTCCGAGTTTTGACCGACTGGCTAATCTTCTAGGGGGAGAATGGCTGCATCCGGCTGCACAAACGAGGGTCCGAGAAAGAGGAGAGTCCACCCTTTCCGTCTTCTTGGACTGTTTGGTTCAATGCGCGATTTGTGAGTTGAGGAGGAAAGCTAAGAAGGAAAATGTTGAAATGCCAAAGAGCGGCGCTGCTCAGAAGGAATCTGCTACGTCACGACTACGTAGCAGATTCCACAACGTTGCTAGACTACCTCCCAAATAGGCTCTGCATGCATCCACCAGGTGCACATTGGAAGATCGTTTATTTAGCTTTAAAATTAGTTTTCTTGTGCCTTTCAACGGAAGACTGGTGTTTTTGAGGTTAGGGTGCAACATGCAACACATTCAAGCTAGAAAATGAGCGCTGAAATTTCGTTTCCCTACCCCTTTAAAGAGACGCCCTGCCATTTACGTCCCGTCCACGGTGTTAGTGCACGGACTCCCAATTGTAATCGATTACCTTTGTTTGGTCCCGAGCTCAGTCAAACTTTTCTGTTTCGTGGCATGCTATAATAAAAACGAAGTGGTGCCATGCTCCGTCGCTCTTTCCTCTGGCTTCCATTTATCGGCTGGGTTTCACTTCACGATGGTCCGCAGCGGACGCCACGAGGCAACCCAGCTAATCCGGGGATGCGAACGCGTCACGTAACGAAACGCACCTCGCCCGTCACTGCGCTCTTCTTGAAGGTCGCGTGACGTCAACGAGACGTTGGAACGGGTAGTAGCATCCCCTGAGGTCCCTTGTAAAGTGAAAGGGCAGCACATACGGTCCCCATCGCCGGGTCGCCCGCGTTGAAGGCCGACGACCAGACTCGAGATTCTGCAAGGCAGAAGATCCTCCTCACCATGGGCGAGAAGGAAACAGACAACGGTGGACAGGGTGGAAGGGGGAGAGGAGGAAGCGGGAGAAAAGTGGAAAGCGCGAACGGGTCGTCGGTCTTTAACGGACAGAAATCTTGACGGACTTGTCTCCGGCGTCGAGGATACCTCGCGCCACCCTGATCGGGTTCTTTCGACTGTCATCTTCACCATGACGTGGACGTCAGCGGCAGCGACCAACCATCTCAACTGACCTAGCGGCTCGCGTTTGCAAGTGACGTCACGCTCCGCGCGTCGCCCGCATCGCAAAACGGAAGCTCACGTGACAAGCTCCGGGCTCTAGGATTGGCTCCGGTGGCTCGTGGCATCTGGTGCGGTTCATCTCGAGGCAAAACGGTTTAAGCGCACGTCAGACGAGTGCCTAGGTCGGCCGCGCCAGTGATTGACGGTGTGGGTGTGGAGTTGGAAGAAGCTACATTGTTTCGCTTCACAGTACCGCTGGAAAAGCTATGCGGAAGAACACACGTGCGGAGTGAGGCCCCGGAAAGGATGGATGAAATGATCGCGCTTGCTCGCTATAAACCGCGTGCATCTACGGTCCTCTGTTGCACATCGAACTGGCGTTACAACGAAGTGTCTGTCATACGAACAAATTAGAGCCACTACTTAAGTTACCTTTAGTGTCACTCTATTCCCCGATTATATCATGGGCGCCGCCATCTTGATGCTCGGTGCGGAGCAGCCGCAACTGGCGGTCGTTACGATTCAAAAATGTCTCGTTGTTCTTTTAGGTAGGATGTTTTGAAGCTCATGCCAAAAAGCGTTTTGGGCTGTCGAGTACGATTCTAACATTTCTAACATTTCTAAAAAGCTCCGGGGAAATGGCAACACCGATTTTGAACACCAAGATGGCTGAAGTATTGCTAATGTGAAGCTCATTAGGTGGCTTTAGGACAGACCAGGAAGAACCAGAGGAAATAGCCAGTGGTGTCGATAACGCGCTACAAGTTACGGTGTTACCGGTAACGCGATACTTTTATCGGTAACTTGTAAGTTGTAACTTTACTCGTTACTTTTTCAAAACAGTGACGGGTAACGTACTTACGTTACTTATTTCGAGTAGCGGGTAGCGTAGTTACGTTACTCGTTACTTATTCTACCCAAAACCTAAAAAAAGTACACTTAAATTTATTTTCGTGTTTCTATCCTGCGTTGTACCTTAACCCAGACGCAGGCGACGCTACGAGCTGATGGGATCAATCGGACAGCGCCAAATGGGCACCATCATGGTGTTCGTCATGATGGTGCCCATTTGCCCACGCTGAACGTAATCATAAACAAGAAGAAAAAAAGGTCCAGTGAGTTGCGCTTTTGACGGTGCTTGACTGGTCCCATGAGCTCGTAGCGTCGCCTGCGTCTGGACTTACGGTGAATCGAAGTATAGGCGCCAAGGTATTAATCGTAGCACTCATTCCACATACCTTCAAAATTTAGCCTGTATTTTCGCTACCAAAAACTCCCAGAGTAGCAAAACCCCCAACGTTTACGCCGTCTGTTCCCGTGTCACAAAACACTGTCGACAAAAAACAAAAACAAAACGCTTGCTGTTATCGGTAATTTATAAATAAAAAGTACCGCAAAAATAACGTGTCTTACTGTTTATCGGTACCGGTAACGCGTTCCTTTTATTTTGAGGTAACGCAGTTCGGTAACGCGTTCCTTTATTTTGCAAGTCCTTCTTGTTCCCCTTCTCCAGGGATTATTTTCGTCATTCTTGTCCAGCTCGCTTGCACTTTTCCATTTAATTGTATTCTAATCATAACCTTAAAATGCAAGCTTTGACCCTTCTTGGGGTTAGACTAGTGGCTGCTGATAAAACCCGTTTGCTCTACTGTCGCCTAACCCCTGGTTAGCTCAGTTGGTACAGCGCTCCACTGGAAATGGAGAGGTCCCGGGTTCGATACCCGAACCAGGCGGATTTTTTCGGTCGCGCACCAGTCACCTAGCTGTGTTTGGAGATTTGTGTTGGTCCTTCGTCCCTCCTGTTCCCCTTCCCCAGGGATTATTTTCGTTCTTCTTGTCCAGCTTGCTTGCACCTTTGCATTTAATTGCATTATAATGTTTTGATGGCGCACCTCGCGAGCGCCATCTTCTGACGAAACAGGGGTAGGATGCGAGCAGACGACGCGCTGTGTCAAAGCACCGAGTGGCTGTGTTACTTCGCGCCTATGCTGATTCAAGACGGTTTATTTATTAAATGAAATGCGTATGACGTGTTTGTGAGTGATCTTTCTAATGAATAGTAGTGCCTCGAAGTTGCTTTTTATTCGCAACTATCAGCGATGGTGGTACCGCGGTTTGAGAATCGCCCTCCATAGCACCTGGGTGATCGGCTTCCGAATTAAAGTGGTTGCCTGCACCTTCCTGACGTGAAAAAAGAAAGTAAGGTAAGGGTAAGGAAAGTAAGAAAGTATTATACAGCTGGTATAAAACAAAACTAAAATTACTTACACGTACTGCTGTTCTAGGACGATCAGCCAGTTGACAGTCATTTTGAATAACGCCAGTGCGACCTCCATAGGTCGTGAAAGTTACGAAAATTGAAAAAAAAAAAAACCAGAAGTGTTAAAAAAGAAAACCTGGAACTTCACATTATAGCTTGCGCGGCGCGTGTCAAGGCTATTTGCAACTTTTCTGATTCTTTTTTTTTGGTCTTTGTAGGCCGTTTGCTTAGTTCCTCCTGCATCGAATACGTCGGGAAAAATATTTCACATCGCGACTTCTGCTAAAAAAAAAAAGCAGAACTTTTTATACATTTTAAATTGTCGTACATGGCCCGGCAAACTGAGGCGATTGAATAATTTGTTCTATCACATTTTCACTAAGAAATGTTTACAAATATAAAATTGCTCTCTGAGAAGCGCGTCACGCATTCTCCGCATTTGGGTCCGAAAAATTAAACATAAAAACGGTGGTAATTTATAGGAGGTGTATAACTCATCTTTTGGGACTCTGAAGTGTCACCGACTTCCTACATTTAAGACTTCGATCGCGAGGGGTCTCGCACGTTTTGCACGGACCGGGTGAATAAGCAGGGATTTGATTGAAACGGCAGTGGAAGCCAGCCACCGCTTCTTCCTGCCAGTTATTTAAGAGAAATAAGTTTGTTTACTGATTTGCACAATTCAAAAAGAAATTAACTTGGAACTAATAAGAGACCAGCACTTACAGAACACATTGAAATTGTCAGGATACACGTAGTCGCATTCACTGAAGTATTTACTATACACAGCGAGACGTTCTCGAATTTTGCTTTCCTATTTTCAATTTCATGAAACATACCTTTCTCGGCTTTATTTTGTCCGAATCATAATTTAGAAAAGTACACCCTATTCGCCATGGTAGACATTGTAGTGGGATAAAGCGCTGGATATTCTATTTTCATCATCCATGCTTTTTCTACTGGGGTAGAGGACCGTACACCACCATCCAAGTGCTTCGAAAGCTCAGCTCCAAAAGCCTTTGTTAACACGACTGCGCGTGCCGCGGTTTCAAACTTTGGTACAATATCAAAGTTTATATCACTTCACCAATTAAGAAGTGAAGTGATAGAAATATCACTTCACCAATTAAACACAACGCGTGAAACAGGCTTTGCCGCGCGTTATCCAAACAGCGCGTGAAGCGAGCTCACCAGCCGAGGGATCCAAGATCTGCGCGGTCTGTCCTAGAGCCACTCAAATGGCTGCGTTAGAGTATCGGCGCTCCGGTTCCCCGACATTGTTGTGGGCGCCGCCATATTGGGGCTTGTGCAGAGCAGACGCAACTGCAGATCGTCAATGATTCAGGTCACGACTTCCTCGGCATTTGATTCGTTCAAGAAGCTCAATGTAATATTGCTCTTCTCGTCGTGGACTGTTTAAACTTTGGCTGGAGGACGGAAAAGCGTTTCCTGCGATTTCAGATGAAGCTTCAGATAACTGGCAACCATGATTTTGAACGTTCAATATGGCCACGTGTCGTTACTTCCGAAGCGTAGCTTGTTTAGTGGCTCTAGTCTGTCCCAGTCCCTCCTAACCCGTGACGTCACAAACGATGATGATGATAGCTACAGAAGTGTCCCCTGTAAATCGAGCACGCCGCCAATAGACGATTGCAAGCAGGACACATGGCCGCCGCCATGACTCTCTGCTGGTGCGGGCAAGTGCGCAGAACCACAAGCTTGCCAAAGCTACGTTCACTCGCACACTACAAACGCTTGCACGCATGGGGCAGCAGTGAGGCGCCACAGTCGCAATAGACCCTTTCAAAGATTTAGGGCCATCTAGTGGTACAAATATCAGTCTAAATTCTTGTATGCTAATGGTGGTTGTGTCTATTCCTCAACGGCAGGAGTACGAAAGTTACGGTGTTTTTCGCTGCACATTTCTTTGCGCATTCTATTCGGTATCAATAGTGTTAAGGGACTACCACCCTATAGGGGGGATTCACTGGATGCCATGCTCAAAAAGAGCTCACATTAAAAGCCTGCTAAGACCGGCAATCTTGATGGTGCAGAATGCACGTTGCATAATAACTTCGCAATCAGTACGCGCTCAGCAACCTCGCACCCAGCTATGACCGCCAGTGAATACTCCATATACGGGGCGCCTACTTGGGCAAATCTCTCGATAATATTCACTACATTTTATTGTCACGAGCTGTCTGGGGCTTGCCGAAGCCGAGCATTCCAAGGATTCCCATGGCATCCTTAAAGTGCGTAGAGCACAGAGGCTTTTAGTCTTGTCACGCTGACATCGAACAAACAACAATACAACGGACTATCGTCTGGAAAGTTCAGGCTCCGCCTCGGTGCCTGCCTTCCCTTCATCAGCCATCAAAATGCAGCCATTAGCAGGTAGAGATGATATGCTCTTAGGAGATAATAGTTATCGAGGTGCCCAGACTGAATTTCGGAAAGGGTCTATTGTCTTTATACGAGATTGACGGCACTACATTTTTCCAGCGGACACGCAAAGAGACCTCAACCAAACAAGCTAGAACACATGAATGCAGTGAATGGTTAATCTTAGAGCAGCTAAGTTACCTTATCTAAAATACGTGCACGAAGCGAGAGTACAAAAAGAAAAAAAAGACCCAAACAGAAGTTTACATTCTAAAAACATCTAGAGCGTGATACCGTTTTCAGCAAAGCACTTTGGAGAGTCCATGACTGCCACCTACCAAGTGAGCCGAGGCTGAAAATGTGTATAGACCTAACGACAAGAACACTCTGCGCCGTGGCACTGATGAAGGATGAAACGTCGTGCTCACTTCCACATCACAGATATTATTGTGAATGTCTTAAAGAGAAGTTGAAGAGGTCCTTGAATTCGAAGGAACAGTCGAGTTAAAATCTAGACACCTTAAAAATTACGTGTTTTAAGTTTATTATGATCTTATTAGTAGGAACGCCGTAATCATCTAATTAATATTTCCACGTAGACCCACCGGTCTACGTGGACCACGAACTAAAAATGACGAGCGCCATGATGATGCAAATTTAAAGTTGCTCGACGGCCTCCATCGGATCTCGTATAGACCAACTCAACTCACTGACGTCACTCCACTGCAGTGGCGCTGCTATCGGTACTGCGCATGCGCAAACGCGTCCACTCCTCCCTTATTTTGGTTTCTGCGCAGGCGCAGTGCGCACACCCGGTGGTGGGCAAAGCGGGCTCCTCTGGAAACACTCTGTTGGCGTATGCCGCCGAACGGACCGCATGCGGACCAACTTAAATGGGAAACGTAGTGTGTGTGTATATATGTATGCGACGCAGTGGTGTGGGTCGTGCGTTCGCTTCGTGCGAACATGGCCTTACAGGTAACAACGTCACTTGTAACGCGTCACGCACGTGCCTGCTCTTTCTCCGCCCACCGTTCGAAACGACGAAACGTATCGTCCCCGCACACTTATTGGGTACGTGGCGTCACGAAGCCAGGTGTGGGCGTGGTGCCGGCCCCGCCGCGAAGAAGGGGATGCGGAGGGCGCATGCAGCCCGAGAGACACGTCGTCGATTAATGTCCGTCACGTGAAATGAGCGTCACGCGTCACGCGGTATCTCAGCCCCCCATCTCGCGTGGTCACGCGTCACGTACCGTGACCGGAGGCCAAGTCGGCTCGCGGACGAAGGCAGCAAAGCGAGTCCCGTGTGCTGCCACCTTTTGGGACGTGAGTTACGTCGGCCCGTAAACACCCGCCCCGCGAGTCGTCGACCATTGTCTTCTCGCGGTGCTCCCATGGTTCGTGCTCGCCTTAGGATGGAGCGCTGGTGACGTTACGAGCCATCTATAGGCCGATCCGATGCCGCGTGCTCTCACTGTGACTTTGCGGAGAGGTTCGGCGGCGTGCTGCGTGTAGCGTACCCACGTGATTCTTCCACACTGCCGGGTTGGCTGGGGTGGCTCGTAACATATCTGCTGCGGTTTATCGTAAGGTAAAGCGGAGTGCGTGGCCACAGACTGCAGTGTCGCTTTAGTATTTTTTTATAGTTGTTGGCTTTATTTTTGGCTGCGGCTTTCTGATCCGGGACGGATTGTCCGGCGTGCTGACGAACGCCACCACGTGTTTAGGCTTCCCCATCTTTCCTTGTTGAACGACTTTGTTTTGTCTTTGCCTTGTTTCCCTGAAGTTTCTTTTTTTTTTTTTTTTTGGGGGGGGGGGGGGGGGGGGGGCTTCTAGATTGTAGGTACGAAACATGAAATACAGGTTTGGAGGGAACGCAGAAATCAATTTTACGAGGAACGACGCAAATACTTCGTATTTGAATGCGATGGCATTTCTTAGCGCAGCCTCTCCCGGAAAATGCTCACTTAGAAACAAGACACAGCTCCGCGTGCGCGGGAAGGTGGTTAGTAGATGAATCGAGAAAGAAAAACAAACCGCCGATCGTCCCCTGAAAAGACTTAAACCCAGTACCCCAGCGCATTGCATTCAAGATGCTCAACCATATTCGTTGTAGGCGTTCCCGAAAAACGAGTAACGAAATACGTTACTCGTTAACTAGCAGATAAAGAACGCGTTGACCTATCCTTCAAAATAAAAGAACGTGTTACCGTTATCGGCGAAAAGTATTACTTTTGTATTACGTTTGTAATTATAAATCGATGGTAACAGCGTTGTTTTCTGTCTGCTTTTTCCTTCGACAGCGTTTTTTTGGCACAGGGAGAAACGGCGCGGGCTTTGGGGTTTTTCTCATGTGTGACTTTCTGCGCGAGGAAAAGTCAGGGAAACATTTTTGAAGGTAGGTGGAATGAGTGTAATAATTAATGACTCCGCGCCTATACTTGGTTTCAGCTTAACTCCAATCGCAGCAAACGCTACGAGCTAATGGAGCTAGTCAAGTAGCGTCAAAAGCCCAAGTCACTGTTCCTTTTTTTATATTATTGGTTCAGCGATGATAGAATACACTCTAAGAAATGCCTGTGCGCGTACTTAGCCGCTAAACACTCAAAAAGCCAATCTCTGCTATCTACGAAATCAGCTCAGCGAATGATGAGGCGGAACATCTGTTTAGACCTTAAAATGAAGTCTGCGCTGTTGCATTACGCAATGCAGGCATGAGGCTTTGCATTGCGTAATGCCACACGCGCAGACTTCGGTACTAGCTCTAAACAGATGTTCTGCTTCACCATTCGCTGAACTGATTTCGTAGATCACTAGAGATTGGCTCTTTGAGTGTTTAGTGGGTAAGTAGACGCACAGGCATTTCTTAGAGTGTACGCACAGAAACACGAAGAACACCATCATGATGCTCTTTTGAGGCTGTCTAATTGCTTCCATCAGCTCGTAGCGTCTCCTACGTCTGGACTTAAGGTACAACGAAGTATAGAAACACGAAAAAATATCGAATCGCGCCCTTTATCGGGTTTTGAGAAAAAGATGTAACGAGTAACGTAACTACGGTACTTGAAATAAGTAACGTGAGTACGTTACCCGTTACTGTGTTGGAAAGGTAACGAGTACGTTGCTACGTTACCTAAGTAAGTTACGCCTCACTCTTAACGCCGTTATTTGTAACCTGTTACCGCCAATACTGAGCTCAACCATTGTGGCCAGGGGCAGACTCGTGAGGCGATTGTTATTATATTTCTGTCCCACTCTCCTCATAGCGCACATGCGCTGGTCGCGAGACGAGGAGCTCGCTGAAGAGGCTGCGGACTTTCTTTATAATGCCTCGAAGGAGGAAGGAACTGACTGAAGGAGTGATGATAGCTGTACAGAAGAGGGGGCATACTGAGCATGAGCGTCTTTGCTGAACGAATATTTACGGACGTTTGATGCTCGGCTGCCCGCCATGAGGTTCGTCGCAATTTGAACGGATGAATATTGATTTCATAGAAGAGAAGCCACGACTATCGCATTTCATCGTGGTCGGCAGCCACGCACCCCCGAAACACAGCCTCGTTTTGTTTGGAGTATCGTAGGTTGATAACAAACGATAATAGAGCGAAATGTGGCGAATCAATTTTAACGCGTTAGCGTTAATGAGCTCGGGTCGCAGAAAAGCCGGCGTCGGTGACGCTGCGACGGGAAAATCGTGATTGGTCGATAGGGTCATGACGTCGCAGCACATGACTTCGCGAGGGAATTTCAAACAACCCACAACGCTCACTTGAAACGTTGACGTCACGCGTGGAATGAAAGTGATTAGAGCATGGCATGTAATGCGAATTAAAGGTCACCGCATGTCTCAAACGACTTTGCTTTATAAAGTAGTTATTTGCCTGAAACGAAAAATTTTGCAGAATTTTAGGCGGAATTCGAACCCACGACCATATCGGTTGCGAGTCAGACACGCTGCTGACTACTAGTGACCAGGCCATGTCCGCCGCCCTTCCCGCGCGCTGGCAGGAAAAGCACGAGAAGCGAATGAGAAGGCGATTTGAACGGGGCCCCGATAACGCTATCGCGTTCCACTCTTAAAGGCGAAGCTTAAGAGTTCGCTATGCTTTTTTTGTGGTAATCGAAGTGCTAGATTTCACAAAAAAATAAAACGAAAAATTGCCATGTTTAAAATAGCGTTTCAGTCCGCGAATCTCGTTTATGTACCGAGAGGCATACCACTACTTCCAACGAGAACGCCATTTGTTGTCGCTGCAACCACATTATTTCATTGTTGTATAAGATACTCGACTAGAATATGATTCACATGACCTCAATATTGTATAATACACTCCGCCGGAGTACTTAAGATAAGAGACTAAACACTCACCCGGTAAAGTTTACGGGGAAGTATTGAAGCTTTACTTTTGCTAGAAAGCTCTCAACTAGTGTAGAAGTAATTTGAACGGTAATTGAACAACATTATTTTACAACATAGAAAGCAAGTGAAAAGCTCGTAATATAAGAGATAAACAAATGTGCGTGTCTGTTCTGCTTAGGGTGATTTCTCCGAAAAGCAAACTTTTGTAAACTATTAGAACTTCAAACAGCATAAGTTGCTGTACGCCAAGTTTAAATTTAAATAATTTAGGACACGTAAGAAAAAATCGCGTACCGAAAAAAATCGGGAACAAATAGAACTCATAAATTGTCGACGTGTAACCTTTACGTGGCCTGCAATGACGCCACATCAGCCGCCATTGCTCCGTACATGCTCTGCACGTACCTCGTGCAGCAAACATTGGGCACCATCGAACTTCTTATTTTCGACGAGCCTTGCCGAGAAGAAAAAATTCGATGGTGCCCAATGTTTGCTGCAGAGTGTACTGGAACAGGAGCATTGTACGGAGCAATGGCGGCTGGTACGGTGCCATATGATGTCATTTGCAAGCAATGTATATGTTCTTTGTTTCTTGGCAGGCTTGGCCAAAGACGAATTTCACAATAAGTTCGTAATATACCTCATTATGATATGGGCCCTGTGACTTGGCATTTCAGACTCCTTTGCTGAAATAGAAGTTGACGAGGAAGCCAGACGCGTTAACGAATGCATAACAAAACATTATATAAAAAAACACGTTTTGTTAATGAGTTTAAGTATTTTACGTTCAAGTACTCTACGTATTCCACGGCAAGTAAAGTCATTTTGAGTTTGTTGCTGTTTTCGTCTCATGAAATCTTACGCCTCAGTGGCTCGCATTACTTCTTAGCTTTTAGTGTGATGCAAAGCAACTTCGACCCAAATCGGCACTGTCCCGATAAGTCGTCGCACGTTCCGAGATCGAGCTTTTGCGAAATAGTTAAGTGAGCCTCGATTCATTTGACTCGCGCGGTTACACGTCGCGTTTACCCATTTATTACGTTTACAATCAAACGATCCATCTAGGCTTTTCGTTGTTGGCCCACGCTGACAGAACCGATCGAGTCGCTCGTCCGCGGGTGGCGAAACAAAATAGTACCCCCCCTTCGGTCCAAGACGTAAATCACGGGCGCGAGGAGGCAGCGATGCATTGGAGGAACATGTAATTTAGTCGCCCGACAGGCACGTCAAGATTTAGACCGATAGTCGGCAGCACGGTTGTGCTTCGACGAGCCCCGCTCTCGCTTTGGCGGTCCCGACCTCAACAAAAACTTGCCATCGCTCGGCTTGTGAAATCGGAAACTCGCTCGTTACTTCATGGGTGGTTTGCGGCCTATGCATACGGAGCGCCAGAGGTCGTCTGCTTCTTTTTGCAGGGGGTTCTGGTGACGTCAGAAAGACACCGAGCTCTGATTGGCTCCGACTGAAGGATAGTGGGTAGACCTCAAAGCAAGCTGTTTTGAGGTCTACCCACTATCCTTCAATTAGAGCCAATCGGAGCTCGGTGTCTTGCTGACGTCACCACAGCCCTTGAAAAAGAAGCAGGCGAACGAAGCCCATCAAGCAGCACCAAAAGTGCCTCGTCACGGCGCTCGACGTTTTTGTGCCTTTTCCCATCGCCGGCTAATAACCTATCACGCGCAGATAAAAGCGCAGGACAATGGCGCATTCCCTGTACGTGATTGGCTTAGTGTGAGATAACAAAACACGCAAGGGCGACATGCGCCATGACAATTCACTTTTGGTACTGTTTTGATTGAATCGACTGGGTCGTCGATTGTGGTTGGACTCAAAGTGAAACGGAGGGTAGCACGAAGATACCCCAAAGTTAGGAGTGTTTCAGTGAAGTGTATCTCAATTAGCTAATGTAAAAAAAAAAACAAAGTTTAGTACGGGTTTAATTAGTTTTGATGTGGGCGATAGTTTAACCACGGCGTGCTCTTGTTCATCTAGATCCGTCTTTGCATGCTAAATGTGTCAGGCTACCGGGTATGCAGTGCACTAGCGACAGTGTTGCTCGTGATATTGTCCCGAAAATCAATCGATGATGCCGGTACACGTGCGAAAAATCGATCCATGTACTCTCGGGCCATGCTCTTGTTGACTCGGTTGCTTCGTGGCACGAGCCAGCCGGAAACCAAAGAGGGCAGCACGACCTCATACACAGTCGTCACGGACTCTGTTCTACGATCGTTCTGTCTTCTGTGCTTTTTTATCTCTAAAATAAATAAACTAAACTAACGAGATCTCCTGCTATTCGTTTCATGGGTACTCTTCAACGAAGCGTACATCAGTTTACCATGATGCACCCAGAGAACGGCGAGGGCGCCACATATTTTTACAATTATCATTGTCGTATGTCGTCAGCGTGATTCTATGTTCTTCTATTACCGCCATGATAGAGCATGCCTTTTGCTACTGATACGACTTCCGCTAAGTCAAATAAAGGGCCTACGGACGTTTGCAAGCCATCACACATTAAAAGTCAGTCTTGCCGTCATGGATGGAAAATGCTTCGCTAGAGCACCACTCTGGCAACTGTGGGCATACCTTAGCATAACCTAGGCTAGGTGGCGCCAGCTACCACCAGTTATATAGGGTACAGCCATTAGCATCCAACCATCACCACCCGTCTACCCATCCATCCAAGACTCGACTGATTTAGATGAGTCAGCGAAAAAAATGGCAGCGCCCAGATGCCGCACTTGCAAACGTCAATAGATTACACTGTAGTCGCTGACAGGATGAGAACAGTTGTCTCACCTCCGGCGCGAGCTTTCGCGTCTCGTGAGCCCCGAGCGCGCATGCGCAGTCAAAGCTCCGCGAAAAGCAACGAGCACGTTCTGGAGGCCGGTCATTCAAAGGAGACGTCTTACGTCATTGCCATCTTATCAATGACTATGACTACTGATCGCACCCCCAAAAAGAGTGCTGCTGTTCCGCGGCATCGAAGATTCGATGAGGTCGGCGGCGCCCACGAAGGACGTGACAACGAGGTGCTTTCAACCAATGTCCACGTCTGAGCTGCTTCGAGGAAGCGCGGTTCGGAAGGTCATTAGTTGAATACGTAACAGAAGCGGTCTATGAACGGCCTGGTAGGGCACACACAAAAGAGAAAGAAAGAGATAAAGAGAGAGAGAGAGAGAATTGAGGGAAATGAAGGGGAAAAGGAAGAGGCGTTGCTGAATATTTTAAAAGGGGCCTGCAAGCCCCGGGCGCCTGCTGCCAGTAGCCCCAGATTTATCCTTCCTACCGCGTTCTGCAGCCTGCCTCTTGATTTCCCGCTGGGACCCCTTGTAGCACACGGTTTCATTCCACGACGGTAATCGAGAGTAAAGGCCCCGCGAAGAGAAAAAGAAAGTGCGGAGAGGAGGTTACGCTAGGGAAACAAAGAGTGGACAGAGAAAGAGAGAGAGAGAGAGAAAGTGGAGGCATCGCTCCGGAACGCTGCCTTTTGCTGTATGGGGGCCGGCGGACTCGCGGACCAGAGTATGCAATAATCATGCGCGGCCACAGAGCGCCTGCGAGCCCCTTTTCTTTTTTGGATACGGCCTGGACGGCTCACTGCTTGCCGGCTGTTGTTTTCGAGATCCGGAAAGCGTGAATGCGTACGTGCTCTTTCTTGGCTTGGTTCACTTATTTAGACATTTATTTTGGGTGAGTTTTTCTTTTGTTTTTTTCGTGTATCTCTCCGTGTGCGTGTGTCTGTATATGCGCGTACGAGTGTGAACAGGGGAGGAAATCATTCTATTGTAGCTGCCTACTCTTTCACTCTTGCAGGCCTCTGAATGACGTTGCCTTGTTTTTTGAACACCACATCTTGGTTTTTACTTGCGCTTTTGTTTAAAGTTTTGTATGTTGGCGACTTATCAGAGAACAGGGACGCGAGACCCCGCGTAAGACTAGATATGAAAGCAGAGCTTGCAAATAAATTCTCGGTGATTCCGCGAGGTCCAAGAAATTCTCGCTTGCGGTTTGGCCGAGGTCGACGGCCTTAAATTTGGCTTCCAGTTATTTTTGTAAAGAAAAAAAGAAAGTCACCCTTTCTAAAGTTTGCGCATGGCTTCATGCCCTGTTGAAAGAAAGTTGTTTATGTTAATAAACGTGCATGTACGAACACTTATGCAACTATTAAGCCAATGTGTTAATCATTCCGTTTATTTTACATTCCTAAACATTGGTTTCTTGTCTTTTGCGTCCATTATTTTCGTTAAAGAAAGGGTGGAGATAAGGTTGCTTATTATGGACATTTAGACCCTAGACAGCTGGTACAGAAGGGATCACTGTCCATTCTGTTCCCACTCTTAGCTTTAAAATGACTTCATTTAATTCTAGTGATTTTATGTGTAAACTATATAAAACAAACATTATTAAATTCCACATAACACATTCTTTCTCTTCAGTACATTTCTTTTTGTCAATTCTCGAACCCTTAGCGGTGCATAGTAAGGTGACATAACACCTTCTGACACAATATCTAATTAGTTCATGGAACGGCAGCGCCATCAAGATGCACTGGGTCAAGCCATCAATGTACGACAATATGGACGTCGTTGGGCTGTTCTCAATGATATAAATAATATTACCCTAATTATTCCAACGCGTGATGTTCAGTACCACCCGGTACGCCATCCCCGTGTAGTTTGTTTCTCGTTGGTTGTTGCCAATTAGGCTATAAAAAAACGCCGAAAGCTTGCCAGTGCATCTTAGTGGACAAACAATTCGCCCAGTAGAAACACAATGAGTTCAGTCAAAACTTGCTCCTTTTTAGTAAAGCGCACTGAAAATTTATGGAAACTGTCGGGGTACGGATAATCAGGCATCTCTAGCGTTCGATGACTAGCATACTATGTCATATTGTACCTACTTATTAACCGCAATAAAGCACACTATATTCTGCCATATTCCCTTAGAGCGCATTGTGTCTAAGACGTCTTCATGTTATACTGATATTTTTGTAATATTATTTTATTATCGGTGGCCAAAGCATCCACAGCGTCCTCTGTTTAGTGCGTGCAAAAAGTAACACAGTGGCGAAAACATGACTGTGTTATGAGATGTTCACAACGTGATTCAATCGAGGGTGGTACACAAGAAATGTTACTGAGATGTCGACATGAGGATCGGTGGCCGAGGCTCGATCGCACGTGCCGAATGTGCAAGACGTTCGAAACATGAGCTCCACGGGATCGTCTACAGCGGCCCCTGCTGGCCGCGGAGTTTCTGATTCTGCATCTAGCTACTGATGAGTACCAGGTTGTATTGCCACCACTGCATCGTGGCGCACTTGCAGTGAACACTGTACTTCTGCAATGTGATGTCAAGGGCCGCCCGTACAAGAATGAAGACTTGAAACGTGGGCTGGAACGCCTGAACGTCCTCGGAGAAGTGACTTCAAAAGGAGCATACCAGATGAATCACGTCTGGATCATCGCCATGCGATCGTCAGCGGCCACGCACAGGTTAGTCGCTTCCAAGGAGCTCAAAATCAAGGAGCAGGCGATGCCTCGTCATTGGTCCGAGCAACGCTGAAGTAAGAGTCAAGATTCGTTGGATCCCATTCCATGTGTCGAACGACGCAGTACTCAAGGCGTTGGAGCTTTTCGGTAAAGTTACAGAAGTAACACTGGACACCTGGATGGTCGAAGGTTTTCAGGGCACCGAGTCTGCGCCAAGGCTTGTGCGCATCACCCTCCAGGAGGGGAAAATGATCGACAGCCTGGCGCACCGCACGAGTTACGGTTTTTTTGGAGCGAACTGTTTGATTGTGGTCCCTGGACGCGCACCCTTATGCTTTGTGCTGGGCGCATAAGACAAGACTGCCATGTGCCGCGTCGTTCTGAGTGTCATCGCTTCGGATATGAGGCAGAAGACTGTGTGAGGACCTACGCTTCAGCCGTCGGACGTCAAGAAATGGATCCGGTGAATGAAATGACCATGGACGCTGACGAGGCGGAGAGCCCAGCAGCCAGCACCGCTGCTGCAGTACTCAGCTCCGTATGCAACGGCCGGAATTTTCGCCCCGAAGAACAAGGCCGAAGGGCTGGTAAAGATGAAAATACTACAGAGAAGACATCTGTGACAACAAACGAGAAGAAAGTCTCAAGCTTACCAGAGCCTCAAATTGCAGGAAAGGGCGGTTTGTAAGACCATTCGACAACAGATGAGTCCCCGGAAGCCGTCGAAATGACTGACGCGAGTAAAGCTAGCAAGCGATCCCCGGACAAATTAACCGAGATCCCGAAAGTCGAGAACCAAGTCACCGAAAAGAAGGTTCCGTGGAACAAGGTTACTATAAAAAAGGTAATTATAACTCGCTTCGTACCCGACAGAACTCACAGTTTCAAGATGAAAGGCTGGATTGATCTACAAATGGCACTCTGCCACAATCAAACTAGGCAACTGATTCGGGAAACAAAGAAAAATATTTGCTTCTTTGGTGTCCCACATATGCGCACCCTTTCCTCTTAGAAATGTGAGAGATGCAAGAACCTTGTCGATTTGCGTCTTTGAATGTCTCTGAATTAAATTCCAACAGAAAGCAGTACCAGTTACAGCGGTTTCTAGCTAAAAAGCAACTGGATATTTTGGAAGTTCAAAAGTAAAAAAATGTCCGAAGACGAACAGGTGGAGCGAGCATTGCAACTATTTCTTTTGAGGTTCAAGGTTTCTGTCAGTCACCAGTGTGCTAAAAAAATGCTTTCTCTTAAAAAAAAAAAAGCAAAAAAAGTAGAGATATTTTTAAGGATATATAATATGTTAGTAATTTCTCATGATCAGGGTAGTTTCACTATATGTGACTTTACGATGTCAGAACTGTCTTGGCGAGTTAGTTGTATGTATACACTCCAAATGAGATGAAGGAACGAGAAGTTTGCTTCAATTATCTCCGCCCACACTTAGAATGTGACCGTATTGTTGTCCTATCTTGGAGATTTCAATTGTGTCTGCAACGCTTAGGATAGGTCAATGCAAAGACATGTCAATGACAGTAGCGATGAACCTCTTGAGCAAGATATTAGATGCGGGCAATATGATTGATGTAGTGGAAATTAATACAAAGAGAGGACAGGCTCAGTACACGGATTACCATGGCATCCATGTATGCCCGTCTTGATAGAATTTACGTGTCATTTGATTTTATATGTAATTTTCAAGAGTACAAAGTGAAGTCACTTCCTTTCACAGACTATTGCTTAGTAACTACAACATTTGGAAGCAGAGCCAGCACGACAAAAGCTTTACTTGTGAACTCTGGAAGCTCATTGTCGAGCCTCTAGAAGATGAGCAGTTTGTTACCAGCGCAAATGCACTATTTTAAAAGTATGCTGAAGCAAATGACCTTTCTTTAAAAGAAAAATGGAAGTACTTTAAGGAGGAACTTAAGCAAGTGGCGATTGAAAAGTCAAGCAGTATAAAGCTAAAAGCAAGTGCTAAAGTGAGGCAACTGAATCGAGACTCGACGCATAATTCACGAAGCAGAATGTGAGAACCCAGTCATGGGTTAAAGGACATTCAGTTCGTGAAGTCGGAGATTGAGTTTTTGCATAGAGAACGCTACGAAGGCGCTGTTGTACGTTCTCGAATTAACAAATTCCTTTTGGGGGAACAACCTACCAAACGATTTTTGGATTCCGAAAAAAAAAGTATGCAGTAGCAACGGATATTTAAGAAATCGAATTGAACAATCAGATCAAGACTGATTCCAGCAGCATCGAAAATGCCCTTGTTCAATATTATACCGAGCTTTTTAGGAAAAAGGCTCCACGGACTAGCTCAACCGGCCCGATGAATTTGTTGATGCATGTTCTCCAACTGCAAAACGATATAACGGAATGGCTCGAAGATACCAATCACAATAGGAGAAATTCAGAAAGCTGTTGATGAACTACCCAGTCACAAGGCGCCAGGACCTGATGGAACTATGTCGGAATTCTGCGAAACATTGAAAACCCGTAGTTGCACAGTACTCATTGATGTATTACGCGAGGCTTACGATGTAAAAGAGCTTCCTCCGTCCTTTTTGAAAACACACGCTATCCTAAATCCCAAGTCGGACGGCTCTGTAATAACTACGCTGTGTTGCCAACTATCTGCCGATTATGTTATGTAATATGGATTATAAGATATTCACAAAAATTCTTACGAGAAGGCTTCAACATGTAATTTGTCAAATTGTCGGGGATCACCAAACGTGTGGCTTGAAAGGGAGTGCGATACAGTCAAACATTCATATTGCAAGGAGTGTTTTGGAAAGTTGCTCAGATTAAATGGAACAGGTTGCAATGCTACAGACCCCGAAAAAGCATTTGATATAGTTAATCTCACGAGGTTCTTTGGCACGTGTTGACACATGTTGGAGGTGGAAAAGTTATTTTTGATGGAGTCACAATGGCCTATAGAGGATGCTGAACGAAGCTTATTGTAAATCATAATCTTACTACACGTATCCCGGTGTTGTCTTCTGTCCGACAAGGATGCCCACTCTCACCGTTACTATTTGCCATCTATCTGGAATCTTTTTGTCTGAGCATCGCTAAAAGTGAGAATGTCCGAGGCTATAAAAGAAACTCTGTAGAATTAAAGTCCTAGCGTACGTTGATGACGTTGCGTTATTTTGTTCTGACAAAAAGGTATATCTGAGACAACTGTTTTAATCAAGAACTTTATGCAAAGAAACTGGAGCTGCAGTGAATTGTCAAAAATACACTGGGTATTGGCATGGTCTATTGGCGACGAAGCCCTTAGAATTTGAAAGCATCGGGCGGAGTGAGGTACCTTGTAGTTATCTCGGTGTACCACTCCACCAATTTCGCAACAGCACGTATTACTAATCTGATGTTAGTAGGCTGAGCGATTTGAAAAAAATCGTGCGTCCCGGTTTTATAGCCTCGAGACATTCTCACTTTTAGCGATGCTCAAACAAAAAGATTCCAGATAGATGGCAAATAGTAACGGTGAGAGTGGGCATCCTTGTCGGACAGAAGACAACACCGGGATACCTGTAGTAAGATTATGATATACAAGAAGCTTCGTTCAGCATCCTCTATACTCGTGATATGTGCATTTCTGCAAGAGCAACGGCTTGCAACATTTTTTCTGATTGCGAAGATTATGCTATGTGCTGCAAGTCTTACAATGTGACCGCATGGATGTGTAAAAAAAAAACTGCACAGGGTGTTTTTTTTTTGAAGTTTAGATCAGAACTGATGAGACGAGACAACCTTTTTCGACGCATTTCACTTGGTGGCATCGGCTTACCACACCTCTATGCAGGCACGTAGCCAGGGGGGGGGGGGGGGCATAAAACCACCCTATTCTCCTCTAAGCTGACAGTCTGTGGAAGCTACGTGCTCGTTAGGCCAGCAACACTTTTGCCACGTGCTGACGCTCACTCGCGCATACGCACGCGCAGAAATGGTCAGGTGATGAAAGGGAGGGGCTGATTGGTCCGGCAAGCGCATAGCTTCCACCGCACTGTCAGCTTATGGGTGAAGGAAGTAAGGGAGGTTCGGTGTCGCGTGACGCGCATTTGGGCTAGGTGACGCCCTTTGGGTACCGCGGATGTATCACAGTGAAAAAACAGAAAGCTTTTGAAGGAAGGAGGTAGGAAATAGTCCGCTGTGTTTTAAAATGTTCATACTGAAAGCCAGGCTTTTGTCTTACTACTTTCTTCTTTTGGCCCACTAAACGATATGCTATTAGTAAAATCCCAATCTAAAGTGATTTATCCCAGCCCAGAATTCGTTTCATGGGCCCTTCAAATTGACGGCGGGGGACTTTGTTTGTTGCTGCATCTAACTGGTCGATGAGCCGGGATAAGCTCCCGGCTTATCCTGCCCCGAGATGCAGCAACAAAAGAAGTCCTCCGCCGTCAATTTAAGAGGGAGAAGGAGAAATGGGAAGGGTGGCAAGGAGGATTTTCACCCTGGTTGCAAAATATTCTTGCAGGTCAGCCTTTAAGCCCGATCTACAAAAGATTTTCTGCAGAGTAGGCAAATCCTCCTCGCCACCCTTCCAATTTTTCCTCTACCACTGCTATCTTGACGAAGGGGGGACTCCTTTTGTTGGGGCTGTAGAAGCCGGGATGAGGTCCCGGCTCATCCCAGCAAAACGAGTCCCCCCTTCGTCAAGATAGCAGTGGTAGAGGGGAGATGGGAGGGGCGGCGAGGGGATTTTTCTGCCTTGCGGAAAACCTTTTTGTAGGTCGGGCTTTAAGGGAACACAAAATGTGTTCTATTAGGTTCACGCGTCTTGTAAACAGCTTGTTGGTGTATCGTCCAAGGTGGCAGAAGAGGGGGCGTCGGAAGAAGGCCGAAAAGGGAGAGAAAATTGCACTCGGACTTCGCGCGTCTCTCGGCAGGGGCACTGTCGGATTGGGCTCAGCGCGCAGGCGCGGTCGCGCACCTCGCGACCTTGAAAACTTTGCCCGCGAAGAAGGGCTGTGCTTCGAGCTCCTTCCATACTGCGCCATCTTTGGGCGTTTGTCAGAAACGGGGTGCAAAATTCGACCACGCTTGCTCTGAGCCATTAAAAAAACGTTTTTCTCTTTTTCCACCGTGGCAACCGTCTTTCTTTACGCTAAAAATGGGGAAAACAAAAACACACACAAAAAAAAGCGACAGAAACACGGGAGAAAAGGGCAAGCACGATAGACCCCACTTTGTTCCTAGAGTTTCAGACTGCTTCGTGCGATGAGCGAAGCGAGCCAGAGCCCACATAAAATAAAAATCGAGAAAGAAAAAAATAAAGAGAGAGACGAGAGCGAGATCGCCGATTGGGTCCTATAATGAAACGTTTGGAGCGTGATGGATGCGAAGTTCACGTGACTCTTCCCAGCCTCGAACAACTCTCGCCGCACGTGCGTCAGTGTTGCCAACTTTTGCGCTCAGGGTGCGCCTTATAGAGAATCGATGAACACCGTGTTTTATACGTATATATATATAATGTGATACACGAGTGAGTTGATAACAGCCCGCTGCAGAGCGCTCCGCACGCCGAGCCCGAAGCAGCAGCATTGGTCACTGACATGGTAACACAGGAACGGGAGAAAAACCGTTCGGACAACACAAAGCTCCAAACACAGCTGCAGTTTTGTTAGGCCGAATCATCCTTAAAGGCGAGCTCCGTCAATTCTGCTATATTCTTCGATTTGACTGGAAATCGGCAGACCGCATTAATAACCCTTTCTCAACTGATAACCAAAACTATTTTATAAAGATAAGAATTTCTCGCGAAGTTATTGAATTTTTGAGTTACGCCAGCCGCGAGGGTTCCAGGAAGCGACTCTCTACTGGCAACAATGAAAAGTTCCTACTTTTCCCCTATCCGTGTACGTCCCCGGTGAGCAAGCGGACGAGTCGCTTGGGCAGCCGCGAAGTGTCTTTCTGGGCGCCAACGATCGAGATTATTTTTTCACAACTTGAAGACTGAAAGTTCATTTGCAATGGGTAGCAATCTGTGCTCTGGGGTATACAGTTAGGGTGTTTACTTTCCGGTGTTTATTTGAGAGAAAAATCGGCGGATGTTTTTCGGTGTTTATTTACTTTCGAAACACCGGTGAATTTCGGTGGAACGTCTCACGACGAGGCTAAAATCGGTGATTATCGGTGGAAAAAAATGCGATTGGTCACAGACAGAGTTCCAATTTTCTTCACATATTTCATACACTTCTTCTCGAGGAAGCATCTATTTCTCACACTTGGTTAATATAGTAGATGCAAGCATGCTTCGAGAGGCTTGCATCCGTCATGGCAGCACGTTCCTTGCGGTTCACAACCGGCAATTTTGAAAACGCACGCTCCACATTTGCTCTGGACACAGGAAATCACAAAATGTCCAGCGAGGCTTGGGACAGTAGTGGCCAGTCAGGTAAATGAAGTTTCCAAAATAACACTGGATCAACGGTGCTAGTCACAGCATACTGGCGGTAACAAAGAAACTCTGAATCTAGGTCGCTCAGCTTGCGCTCGTCTCGGAGGACCAGCCGATAGATATTTTCATAAGGCACAAATCCCTCTGGCAGCTCCACTTTTATGCACGGATTAACAATTTGTACGCGGAACCATAACGACGATTCATCCATGAAATCTCTAGCGTAGTCATCCGGAGCTTTCCGCTTGCGTCCCATCCTGGTGGCCTTCTACTCCGCGTGACGACGATACTTGAAGTGTTCGACGAAGGAAAGCAAATCTCACGTTGAGAAAACCCGCAGACGCGGGACGGACGCGCCTTCTCAAACATGTCTGGAAATTTTTTTACAGAACAAAACCCTTTTTTCGTTTCCCCAAAAGCCCATGAAGTTTCCCCAAAAGCCCACAACGCATCTCAGTTCTCAAAGGTCAGTAGCCCTGTACGACACGAATGTTAGCAGTGTCTTCCAGGAACTACAGCAACCTCTGAATACATGGCATACACCGACATCACTTGGCCAGACACAATGGGGAAAGGGCACGTGAGAGCGTACCCTCCACTGCGTTAATTTTTCCACAAAAGGGGGCCATGGGAGACACAATGGGGGAAAGGCGTGTGAGAGCTTAGCTTCCACTGCGTTAACTAGACGCTTTTGACCCCCAGAAAGGAGGGCGAGATAACACGTTTGACGAACCTCTACGGGGAAAGGGTTTCGCTAGGTCGGAAACATGCAACGACCGGTGTTTTTCGGTTTTAACCAGGGCGAAAATGTCCAACCACCGGTGTTTTTCGGTTTTAACCGATTTTGTATTTTCGTCACCGACGGATGTTTATCGGTGTTTTTCGGTTAAAACCGGAAATACACACCTTAGGTATACTGTAGGAATGGTGCCGGGAAAAGATCTTTTTTGCACTTGTTCTTGTTTGACAAAACAAAAAAGCGCTCTTCGGCAGCGATGGAGGCCAGTCACGTCAATTAACGTGCTTTTTGCGCGAGCTATGTATAGAGATTCAGTGTCACATGAAACATTCTCACATCTGCTTGGAATACTTTTGAGAATGTTTGATGTGGCACTAAATCTCTCGGCACACAGCTCGCGAAAAGCACTTTAATTGACGTGGCTGCGAGTTGAGTATCATTCTGCAGCTGGAACAGCCTGAAGAGCGGCCACGTAGACTCAAGCCGGCTGTGACCACTACGACATTCGTTCAAAAAGAGCGCTAATAACATTAAAAAAATAGTGCACATTCTAGCACTATAGTCGACATTTGGCGCAGTCACATTTATTGTTCACAATGGCTTCAGTGATTTTATTTTTTCGCAAACACTATATTTGTTTTGAACATCGAACCTAGCTCGAGGCTACTCTCGGAGTTCCAGAAACGCGGCCGATTTGTTGAAGACGAGAACTGAAACGTCTACACAAAGTTCAATTCGGAGTTTAGACATTACTTTACACGCGTCGCTATTCGTGTCTGTTATTACAGAGGTTTAAGAAGCAAGTGTTGTTGTCAAATGATTGGCGTGAAATATTCTCACGCAGAAGAGGTGGTGAGAACGTCTTTATATTATTCTATTGCGAAATAACTTTATATAGGGCTGAACAATTTTTAAAACCATGAAAATAATAATGTCGTCGATTACAGCAGATGTAAATTTACAGCTGATGAAAACTGTAGAAGAACCAGAAGTTATTAATAAAAACAAAGAAATCTTGCATAGAATTTTCCCCTTCCCATGTGCACTCGTGAAGGAGTGTTTGACGCGCTGCATTCTACTCCAATTAAAAAAAAGAAAAGAAAAAGTGCGGGTATTAATTAAAGATTTGAGCGTGTTGGTGATCTAAATTGACTTAAAACGAAAGAAACACACAATAGGACGAAACAAACGACACAAGCTGTGTCGTTTGTTTCGTCCTCTCTCGAGTACATATGTTTTCTTTTTCGTTTTTTTTTTGGGGGGGGCAATTTTTGTTAACTTATTTTTAAATAAAGCTTTTATGATGCAATTCTGTGCTTTACAAACTACTGTATCTTTAATCAAATATTGTTTATTTTAAGATGAATAGTGTATTTGTGTGTTTTATACGCCTTTCATAGCATCTTGATATTTGACTTGGTGGTTGCGGAGTTCTTTTAACTTTAATTTTAGCTCGATCTTCATGAGTAGTAACCTGCCATCTGGTTTACACAACACGCCGTTCCTTTCGTTCTATACGTTTGAACGTTTACGAGGATGACAGTCTACATGCGTTAGGTCACAGCCCAGCACGCGCATGTTCGCCACTTTGGAAGGCGAGCAAAGTACGGCGAAAATGGCACAGACCGGAAGCAGTTTTCTGGGATGGTCTAGAGACATTCTGCTAAATTACTTCAGCACCAAGGAGCATATGCATGCTACAAATGTAGCTACACATGCTTGCGTCTTCAACGGTAACTTTTCTAAAGAAAATCTAAAGTTAATGCCACGTTCCTTCAGGTTATACGAGCGTGTGGGGCACCTGTACCCACATTCCGAGCATTTTCTGTGGTGCTTGGGTAGTTTGTCAAAAATGTGTTGCGTGATTGTTCGACCTTTCTTCGCCAGTTTAACTGCCAGCTTCTGATAGAGGGAGAACGGATTTGCTAGCGATTTCACAAAACTAGCGAGGTGCGACTTGAGCGTACCGAGTTGCCAAAACTGTTTTCTCAAAACCCCCACTGCTTCCGGTTTTTACTCTCATAGTTAAGCAGGTAGGCCAAGGTCATGCTTTGTGCAATTAGAGGATATTACCAACTTCAGATACCACGAACGCGCCTGTTTTCTCACTGTTAGACGTGAGAAAGGCGGTAGCGAAGCGTGCCTAACTGCCAGCCGCGTCTCTCGCTGACCGCCGGTGACGTCATGTTTGGATGGCGGGAAAAATGGGGGAAAAACTGGGGATAAACTGGAGAGAACGACGTTTCGGTTTCCGCAGCGAGCACAATCACACTTTTTAAATAACTAGAGCGAATCTGGGGGAACGAGATACCATTTCGGAATCAGAAAGCCATCTGCGTTCAGCTAAAATCTTTAAATTAAATAGTCAAAAAAAAAATCAGCGGACTTTTGTTTTAAATAGGCCCACGACCTCGAGACGTGCACACCAAACAAAAAAAGAAAAGGAAAAGAGAAAATATCGAACAGCTTTAACTACTACCCTAAAGAACAAAGCCACCAAAGGATACCAACACAGAAAACCCAAATCACACATCACCCCCAGACGTTCCCAAAACATTCCAAATAACCCGGCCACCCCACCAGAGTACAAAAAAAAAAAGGAAAAACTACTCAACTCAGATCAACTCCCCACCCTCCTCCGCTCCCACAAAAACAAAACAAAAAACAATTAAGCATTTAGAAACGTTTTAACAGGTTCTTTTAAGAGCAGACATATGTTACTAAAACACGAAACCTAGATATACACGTAAAGACTTCATTACGAGCCGTTTGTAAAGATTCTTTTCTTTATCTTGTTCTAAACAACACGGCAGATCGGTTATCGCGTCGCGCCTGTCCTTTCGGAGATATATTTCAGATCTCCGAGCAATTGACCTAGTCGGAGTAGAAGTGCTGGAGACGTATCCAATGGATTTAGTCAGTTCGTAGGTATGTAGATGATATTTGGTATCTTGTTTGGACAAGGCGGTGGGAGATCAGGTTAAGGTTAGTTTCCTTGAAACAACTCCTGAGCCGTCCTTTTCAGAGAAGGTGTTGAACGAAAGGTCATTCTAGTTTTGGGGCATCAGGTTTTTTGGTTATAAACGGTCTTTGTTGGGAGTTTCGGAAGGCAAGCTCAAAACATTTGGTTTCTAGGTTAAGTTCTCATTCGAAAATTGTGAAAAGACGTGTGGTCAAGTCTGTCGTAATGAATGCTATGAAATTTTTTTGCGCGAATCGTGTAGTGCCCGGCTTTGGAAAACAGCTTGGCAGGTTCTCGTTGGCAAATTACAGAAGGGAGGACGCAATCTGTTGTCTTTCAGTTACTCTACTACCAAAAAATTTTAGTTTAAAATGTCCATCACAGCTTACAATGCGATCTAGACAGAGTAAGCGCATGACGTAACAATTGGCTCATGTCATTAACTGAAATAAAATGTTAATTAATTTGCTTTTCTTAAAACGCATAACGCCTCTCTTTTATACTCTTCTGCCTTATATTACTTGATTGGTTCGATTGTAATGACATTTATTTCACTTTTCTCTTACTCTGCATTTGGCAACGACAGTGACTGTGTTTTATTTGACGGAGTGTATTGTCCTCGCCTCTCGGCTGGTGACAGGCACTAGAAATAAACTATCTATCTATCATCTATTTATAGAAATGAGGACATAGACTCATATAAATACTTTGGTGTAGCTTTGAAAACATATCTCACTTTGTCTAAACATATTCCGATCATTACAACTAATGCGTCCAGCATCCCCTTGGTTACATGAGACAAAACATAAAATCCGTTTTATCACTTCTAAAAAATGTATTTGAAATATTAGTCCCATCAAAACTAGAGTAGCGGCATCAGTCTGAGATCCTCATCAAATATATCTTATTAACGACCTTGAAGCAGAGCAAAACCGAGTAACAGTATTTATATTGTCAGATTATAAACTAACTTCCAGTGTATTAGCTCTCAAATCCCAAATAACCCTTCCACCACTAAAAATTCTCCATAAAATCGCACTTCTTTCAGCTTTTCACAAAATCTACCATCATCATCCTGCGCTTCTTGATGCCCTACTACGTGCTTCCCTAAGATCATCTGTCCGAGTAGGAAATTCTAGAAACACCGCCCGCGCATCTGATAGTAAGAACGCATTTAACCGCTCCTTCTTCCCCAGATGATTGTTGACTGGAACAGCCTGTCCAAATCCGTTGTATCGATTGAAAATGATGATTAAAAAATATATAGCTATGTATTTTTTAGACAATAAGGTTTGATTTTAAAAGTTCGCGTATTAATGCCTAATGTTGTCATATTTTTGCTTGGTGGTAAGTGTTTTTGCATAATATTTTTGTTGTTTTTCTACTTTCTTTGTTTGCCTGAATCTGTTTAATTATTTCGTACTCTGAACTATAGCCCCCCCCCTTTTTGTAAACCGCTTAAAATGAGCTTTATGAGTGTATTAATAAATAAATAACTTGCGCTAAGGGGCAGCCGGAGAGGGCTTCGATAAAAGCAAGGTTGTCTTCTTGCCTTACTTTGATACGGTCTCCTCTAACCTGAAGGCAATGAAAAGTAGGTTCGGTGTGACTGCAGTTTTTAAAACGAATTTTCCTTTGGATAGATTAATGCAGTTTTTGTGAGAAGACGTAAAGTGAGGCCAAGAGGCATAGAGAATTGTCTGTAGATTGTCGACCTTGGAGCTGTTTATGAAATCCCTGTGAAATGTGGTGCTAGCTATGTAGGTCGGACTGATAGCTCCCTCAAAGATAGATTCTGCGTAGGGTTCCGTGTTTAAGAATGAATCCAATAAAAGCCGACAAACGCTTGCCACTGCAATTTCCACCAATTCAAGTTTATCCAAAGCAACTCTAAATTTGAAAATAACAATGGCGAAAAAAAGAAGAAGAAAAGTCAGTTTTCTACAAGTAAGTTTGGTCAAGAGCTCAGGTTCAGCGGTCATCAAGAGAGGCCTCCCAAGATTCCTACAAAATCTCGTACTATTCACCAAATTTGGTTCACAGCTTATACCGTCAGGGTTCGTTTAGGACAGAGTCCGGACATTTTGTCGGACGCTGTTTCATCAAAGACCGGTTTATCGAACACTAACTTTATCAAAAGCCATACATCGGACGCCGTTTCCATCAGAAGCCGTTTGATCGAGGCACCACCTAGTTAAGCAGTAGTAATCAGAAATAGTTGTCTTTTAAAGCCAGAAGAATAGCTGAACTTTCTTTTCGGCTTCAAAGAGGGGTACTACTAATAAAGACCTTCATTTTTCTTTGCTATACCTTTTTTAAAAATAGTGGCTGATGACTTGTGCTGCTAATGCAGCCAGTAAAAAACAGGAAGACCGTCTCTGACATTTTATGAAACCAACGATCATCAGGTGCAATGACGAAGGTACGCCCTTCTAGAAGAGACGTATTCTGTTTCAAGCATAAATCGTCCTTGAAGCAATGACATGTATCCAGGTGCATAAAACCAAGAAAAAAAGGCGTGTCTTTCTTTGTTTATTCTTCGTCATCGACAGAACCGTTGACTCACCGGCTTTTGAAGCTTTGTTCTTAGAAAGGTATTTTCCTAGGATATAATGAAAACACAAGTAAACAAGGTCAATGAAAAAGGCTTACAGAAGAATAGTTATAGTTCTTTCCGGATCTATTTTTATGCGTGAACAAATAGAAAATAAAGTATGTGATGGAGTACAACCGTTTATCTTACCTGGAGAAAAAAACAATTTAATTTCTACTTATTCAAGTTTTGTTTATGTTCTATGATTCAATACCCAAACTTTTGGTGAAATAGGGACCAGGGTAGTAATTGTATTTTTAATGATTCGACATCAGCGTGGAAACAACTCAGATGAGAGAGTAAATAATCTAAAACGAACTATAATGCTCCAAAATTCGGTAAAATGAAATTCGATGAAACGGCGTCAAGGGATTCGATGAAGGGCGTTCTACGAATCAAAATTCGATGAAAGGTACACTTATTCGATGAAACGGGGTTCGATAAAACGGCGCTTGATGAAACGATCCGGTACGCAGGCGTTGCGGTGACGTCATAACGCCGAGTTCTCTTTGAGCTCTGATTGGAAGGATGGTGGGTAGACCTCAATCCTGGCTGCCTTGCAAATTACCCACTATAATTCCAATCGGAGCCAATCAGAGCTCTGCATCCTCCACGTCACCACCGCCAACACCTACGCAACGGGCGAACAGACTTGCGCTCTGCATACCATACATGCGTTGAAAGCAGTTCCATTAGGTATTAATTAACGACAGAATTTTTATTTTAGGAAGATAAGGCTCTTTGGCTTGAAGTTGTGATATATCTTGTGAATGTCAGCCTTAGAGCTTTGACTCGTGTTCTCACTGATTGGGTACGATGTTCCCTGCCGGACGTTAACGCAGCACTCGTGGCCAATCAGCGCCCTACGTTGCCCCTTTTCGGTGATGCCGAAAATTCAGCCCTAAAGCCGCGAGACACATGGGCCGAAAAATCCATCCGATCAGACGTCCGATCCGGCAGTACGACTGCCTGATCAGAAATTGGTCGCTTCAGGCGTCGGATCGGCGATCCGACGTGCAGTCCAACGCGCCAGATAGTTTCGCACGGCGGACGATTGTCGGATGCGTCAGCCAATGACAGGACAGCTAGCGCGAACGTCATGATGACGTACCGTGTCTGGCAGGACGGGCGACAGGAAGCCGGACGCGTGGATCCCGTTGACTCATTCGAAAAAGATGGCCCCGGCAAAGAATGCACGCGCTAACGGGAATGAGCCTCTAACTTCGCTCGTGTCAGCTAAACCGTCAATCTGGGACCAGAGATCTATGAACGCGGACCCCCGCTGGAGTGCTTGGATCTTCTGGGCGAAGGTGAACGGATCGTCGTGTCGCATGCAAGGTCAGAAGCGTGTGCCTCAAACTGTCGCGTGCGGCAATTCAGACGACGTTCGGACTGTCGGATCGGACGTCGGATCGGACGATTCTGCCGTCCATGTGTCTCGCGCTTAAGAGCTTTGGTATCAAGTACGTTTGAGAACAACGAATCCCGGAGATATGCTCATCGCAGAAAAGCTCACCGGAGATACGCTCTACATGATAAGCTCACCGGAGAAAAACTCACAGGAGAAAGTATGTACGGGTTCGGAGAAAAGCTCACCAGTCTTTCTGACGAACCCGAAGAACTCACCTCAAGTATATTATTATGTAAAGTGGTCATTATAATTTAATTGCGGTTGGTGCACGAGACTGTATTATACCCTCACCCAGGTGGTACGCCGTACAACGGAGTTTGCGCGTAGCGATTTTTCGCTTTTTGCCTAGAGAAGGGTTGAACAGCGTAGGAAACTTTCATCGCATAACTTTGTGCACCGAATGAGAAGATTTGGGTGCACAAAGTTTTAATAACAACCACTAATATATATATATATATATTTATATATATATCGGGGTGTCGAACCGGAACCGAACCGAACCGAAAACCGGAACCGAACCGGTATTTTTTCCGGAACTGAACCCGAACCCGAACCGTTATATTGTTATCGCGATGAACCCGAACCGGAACTGAACCGGAAAAAAATAACGGTTACCGGCTCATGTCAAAACGGTTCGGCCACGCGCTGTTGACAATGAATGTGCTATCAATGCCATTTGTTTTTTAAGTGCCGTCAACTGACACACACCTCGCTTACATATTTTTCTTCTCCACTCAGTCTTAGGAATATAAACGCTGCATCCATGAATCTTGACAAACGCTGCATCCATGAATCTTGACATAGGAACCAGTATTGCGCTGGTCGCGGCTTGCACGGAAGAAAAAAAATTGGAAGGCTGTGCAAAAAAAAAAAAATCGCGTCACGGGATTTCATTTTTCTACAATCTCGTAAATCCTAAATGCTGCTGTGTGCTCATTTCATAACACGTTTCTAGAACGTGATGTTGCAATTTTTTATTTTTTATTTTGATGTTGTTATTTTGATGTTATTTTGATTTTGTTATTTTGATGTTGCAATTTGTCATTTATAATTTCCGAACCGGTTCGCGAACCGGTTCAGCGCCCCGAACCGGTTCGCGAACCGGTTCGCGGATCAAATTAATCGAACCGGAACTGAACCGGAACAAAATAAATTTACCTGAACCTGAACCGTAACCGAACCCGTATTTTTTTCGGTTCGACACACTGATATATATATATATATATATATATATATATATATTTTTTTTTTTTCTTTTAGTGGTTACACATATAAAAACATCCTTTGTTGATGTTGAATGTCACTCCAGTGTACACTTCACATCAGGGTGCCTGATTTGGACACCTGGTGAAAGGTCGGCGAGAAATTCAGTGGCTACTAGTTGGCCGGCAGCAGGTTGAGTCGCATTGGCTAATCACGACCGTCGGATTCCTCAGCGACTTTTTGCCAAGTGTTCAGATTAGGGTGATGAGGTCGCTCTGCTGTAAAAAATAGAACGAAACAAAATTAAAAAAAAGTTTGAATTAGAACATTTAAAGTCAGACTTTTATTTTTAGCAATATGAACATTACTTCCAGTATTCGTTTCGCTTTGCGTTCTGGTTGATTGCGAAAGATGTGGCGTAACTGACGAACCAAGTCGGAAGTAGAAATGAAGCTCAACACATCTATTTGCGCCGAACACAACTGCGTTTTTCTCGTGTTAAGACCGATATAAATCATTCTAGTGTGATAATTAATTTGATCTAAATTCAGAAAACATGCGCATATTGAAACGTCTATGGCAAGATCGTTTCGATTTTGCCATCGACGTTCGAAAGCAAACTTTGAGCCGTGATATTTATAAAAACTACACGCAATATCGAGGACAAAATAATTATACTTTGTAATTTAGAGACACTGACTTTTCTGAAAACAGTCTTAATTCCAAATCGAAAATACTGACCGGAGTTGCCCTTTAATACCATCATTTCTAAAAAAGACGCGTCAGGGGGATGGTGTGCGAATATTCGCGAACCAGGTACGCGCACCTTCTACCTGGAGTGTCGCCAAGGAGAGCATAGGAAAGTGTTTATCGTTCAAGATTGATAGTGGTGCGAGGGCCATCTTTCGTCTCCTGCTCGCTTCGTGCGTGGCTCTAGCGGCGTCATCCATTTTCTGTGCCGTGATCCATTCCCACGAGCAAGCGGGGGACCGACCAGAGCCACGGCACGCGCGTCATTGTCGGTGCAGATGCCATGCACGATGATGTCCCGTCGGTGGACCGTACAGTGCCGCGTCCTTTCGATGCCATTATTTATGTTCGATCGTTGCTTCTCGCTGCTTCGCGTTATTTACATGCGTCAGAAGACCATGAACCTTTGGCAGCGTTTTATTTCTTTGCGCACTCGGGTGTTCTTCTGGTAGATGAATGCAAAAGAAGACCTGTCTTGATCACGTTGACAGACCCGTTGAAGAACAGAATATGTCGTGTGTGCATTATACGTTCGATATGATCTGTGTGCTTCGTTAGAGGAGAGCTTTGGCTGGTTTTGATTGCGGTGGGTGTCTTACGCTGCAGGTGGTTGCATCAGCTATGTCACGTGGTGCCATATTGTGAGGAGAGGACGTCCCTTGCTTTCGCTACGCTGCATATATTGGCTGCTGCGCGAAGTCGTGACATCGTATACGCCCGATTCGATATCCGCTTGTGCATTATGTTCAGTATCGTAATATCGTACGATTATGTGGGGGCGCCACTTTTTATCATTCGGGAGCTACCTGCGCGCTCCGACTTTCACCGCCTATCTCAGGCGCCCGTTTGTCGTACTTTGACCAGCTGATTGCTCTCTTGTTCACATCCTCCTCGCAGCACCGAGCAAAGGCTTTAGGATGGGGGTTTCGCTGTCCAGGGCTCGATTCCTACTAGATTATGATGATCTATAATGGAATATGAATAAAGATATCT
Source organism: Ixodes ricinus (assembly GCA_037355805.1). Lineage (NCBI taxonomy): Eukaryota > Metazoa > Arthropoda > Arachnida > Ixodida > Ixodidae > Ixodes > Ixodes ricinus. The sequence goes on along the minus strand of JAZHYW010043664.1, from coordinate 19,065 downwards.
TTGGTATGCCTATGGATTGCTTGTTATGGGCTATGAATGCTTTATGTTGCCTTGGTCTGTCTGTAACGGTTTTTCGTTTCACTGGGACGTAACGCTTTTGACATGGTATCCAGCCCTCAATGGCAATCCGTGTTAAAAAAAAATGGAAGACATTTACAATTCTCTGTAATGCCGAATTAGAGCGCAGATCTTGAGGACAAGGAGGAGGAGGTATGCCCCTCCTCCTTCTCCGTATCCTCCCCTCCTATTTAGAGGGAAATTTCCCGCTAAATATAGCGAAAATATCCCGCCAAATTTAGCGAGAAAATTTTGCTCTCGGGATGTCACACGTGACGTTACGTGGGACGTCGCGAGGGTAAACTTTCCCACTCAATTTTGAGAGAAATTTTTCCGCTAAATTTAGCGGAAAAAGTTTCCCCGTTTGAGTGGCGTCACGTGTGATGTCACGAGAATGAAAATTTCCCGCTAAATTTAGCTGCAATATTACCAGCCAGATTTAGCGAGAAAATTTTACCCTAGTGACGTCACGCGTGACGTCATTATGGGAAATGCCCTATAATGCAACGCGCGGTTATGCCGACGGCGGCGACAGCGACGCCGCTCAACCCGGAAACGGGCGCCTAAGTTGCGCTCTCAATAAATGTAAGGTCATATTTAGAACAGGTAAGCCTCTTCAGAGTAGGGAGGTGACAGGTGTAGAAGATACGTGAATTTGCTACGGGATTGGTTTTGTTTTGTTTCCATTCTTGTTTCGTTGCTTCGTTTGCAGGGACAGGAAGACTGCAGTGCTTAGCCATAAAGCCTCAAAAACATTTCGTAATCTCTTCTAACTCAAAGCCTTAAAAAAAAAAATAAGAGCGCCAAGCCTGCGTCAATTAAGGGAAGGAAGATGATGAAATAACTATAAAACTATCAAGCTCTTTAAAAAAGAAAAAAAGAAAACCTGTGTGTTAATTTTTTTAGAACACAAGGCATCCAATTAGGACCAACGATAGGAGGTATTTAGCGAATAAACAAATTGGAAATAAACCACACACACAAAAAAAAATGTCTGGCAACAGAAAGAATAAACTCCAGACAGACTCCGAAGTTTGTTTCATTCTTTCTGTTGCCAGTCATTGTTACCAACACGCTCTTCAGTTAATGTGAAAAAAATGTGCACGTAAACAAATTGAGCACGACGTCTCACTTGCGCAATGTCCTTGCCCATATCGCATTCATTTCTTTTTCCAAATCTAGTCATGTTCTAAATTTTGTCACTCACTGGGATTCTTTCATCTTCGCCCTGATTGACTGTCTCCACGTCCTGCAAAAAAAAAAAAACAGAAATCTTTATTATTTTTTTTTTGGCTCGATCTTTCTTTTTTTTTCTCCCTGTCGTAAATAGCGCTTTTCGCGAGCAAATCAACGAGGAGTGAAAGGGATTAGCGGCTTAAGGACAATCCCCTCCGCTTCAGACGCAAGTGCGGACGCTTAATAAAGGAAAGCCTTTCCTTTTCGGGCTCAAGACTGGCGAGTGGCATGCCAGTCTGTTCCCTGATACGCTTAATTAATTTTAAATGAAATGCTTCAAATAGGCTTTATGTTAAAAAACAGACAAACAATAGACAGTGGTGTTTTCTCAAAAACATTTTTGAAGTAATGGCAGAGGCCGGGGCTTGGTTATTAGACCCTGAACCGGTTCAGGGCAGATTCACTAGCTAGTAATTCTACACCGCAGAATTACTAGCTAGTAATTCTACTGCGTGTATGTTTTGGAACGCATTAAAAAATCGAGAACGCAAAACTATCGAACCTTTCGCGTAATTTCCAGAACTATACGAAGGAGGACGACCTCTACGAATTCTCCTCGTTAACTGAGAATTGAATTTTTGTTCGATGTGCTTTAAAATCCTCCACGTACAAGATTACTCTAACAGTAATTACAAAGTACGAGGTAATCCATGACGCTCTCTAACTGCAGCGGAGAACAGAAAAATCTAGGTAAGATGGACATTTATCATCCAACGCATAACTCCTCATCCCAGATACGTCACGTTGACTTCGACAAGCAGCTTGTAATGCCAACTTGGTCTTTTTGAAAGAAACACTCACAGCTGATCGTCTCTTAACATATTTAGAAATTATGTCTCGGTGGATAAAACTCAAGTTTTTCTCGGTAGAGAGAACCTTGGTCTGCCAGTATTTGGCGTACACAAACGCACCCTGTAGTTGAAAAATTCAGCCAGTTCAGTACGACCGCCAGCTTGTGATCTTGACGTGCATCACGCAGTACTGACACACGACCGTACGATACCCAGGTCGAAACGGGTAGGGGTGGGGATTGAACCCAGGACCCCTGCGTTCTGCAGCACGAGATTTTGCTCCAGTGCTCCGAGCTCCGGTGCGCCGACACATTTGCCCACTGATCACAGCCATCCCCCGCCCCCCTCCCCCTCCCCCTTCTCACCGTTTTGCGACACTTTTTGTATCTCAACAGAAAAATAAAAAGAAAGACGATAAATAAAAGGCTGTGTCTAAAAATGCACGCGCTCCATCGCGTGCCATCTAAGGCCGGAGGCAAAGTGCGAGGGAAGAGTTGCCAACCTGTCATTCAGAAAATAAAATACTTGACACTAAAACCGCCGCCAAACGTTGCTCACGCGACGCAACGTAGGTGTTGTAAACGTCAGGACGCAAATTGTCTTACACCCAATGCATTTTATTCCTCGGGTATAGCGTCACGCGGACGTCCAAACACGAAGGGAAAAAAATCAAAATTTATAAAAAAAGAAGGAGTTTGGTGCCCGAAGTTTTCTCTCGGTTCCGTCTCAATCCATTTGAACACACGCGTCTTATCCGACATGTACGCCGCCAAACTCTTTGGCGTCCGCCTTCTCTCCTTTTGTTAGATCTTATATGTCTCTTACATTTTCTGCGTCAAAGAGTCATCACTGTCGTGCATCTAGTCGTATTAGGCGACCAAGTTCGCAAACTGTCAAAGGGCTTCACGAGAGGAAGACGTGCACGAACAAACGTGTGCACATTCGCGAAAAAAGCAAAGCAAATGAGAGGGGTCTAAAAAGAGGAGGGAGGGCTGCTCAAAAGAAGATGGATTTTCAAATGCGTTTTCAACGACTCCCGCTCGATACAGGGCACGTCGTCCCACTCCGAAGTTATAATATAATAAATAGGGAAATCGCTCCTCATTACAAAACTTTTTTTTTGTCACACCGAATTCAAAGTGCGATTTTCAAAAACTTGGGGGCCCAACCCGAACGAACGAACACCGAACAGCATGAATCCCAGAACGCCAAAATGCGCACGCCACACACACACGCAAAAAAAAAAATCTATACCACAAAAAAAATGCAAACGTACAAAACCAGGTTGTGCCAACTTCGTATTGAAGAACCTACAAGAAAAGAAGAAAAGAATAAAAATAAAAGGTCCTCCATCAGCGTCATTCAGCCAGTCACCGGGGCCGTCTGCACGATCACGCGAAAAACCTTGCATACGTTCTCGGCGAACGCGCACGTAAACGCACGCTTGGTCGCTGCCGCCGACCTCAGCTCCAAGTAAATCCGGACAAACGGTCCGTTCCCTGAAGCCCGCGCGTCGATTGATGGATGTGCACCGGTGATCACACTACGTCGCTATAATTCGGCGATTGCAAGTTCCGTGTGCCCGAAAGCCAGCATTTACCAAATAGCGGTTCTCACTCATACTCTCAATTTTTTCCTTTTTTTTTACCTTTCTTCAGCTGCCCAGCCCCTTTACTTCTCTCCATCTGTCTCTCTTCCTCTCTCTAATCCTCTTCTTTCTCTTTCTCCCACCTTTACTTCCTCTATCTGTTTCTCTCTATCATCGTTGCTTACTGTCTCTCTTTGGCTCTCTCTCTCTCATCTTCACTACACCTCATTCTTTCTTTCACTCTCTCTTCTTTCTCTCTCTCTCTCTTCTCTCATCTTCGATCACACTCTCTCTCAGTTGCGTCACTTTGGAAATGGACCTGATATGTGTGTGACACCTCGCGTCAGTCGAGCTAACGGGGACAGCCATTCGCGTTTGGTGGCTCTGGTGGGGAATGTTGCGTTTTTAGTTGTTTTTTTCACTTTTTTCTTGCCATGGATTCGAATGTCGGTTACGCATGGACGAGCTACACGCGCGCTCACCACTGACAGATGAAGGTGAAGAAAAAAAGAAGAAGCGACGAAAGTGAGCGAACGAGGCTGACGTAGAATGAAATGCTCTATAGTCACTTCAGAATGAGAACGGGAACCTGGCCTGCAGCAGGCGCTCTTTGCCTTCCTCCGTGCTTTGGCTCCGCGCGCACGCCCGTGGTTTACGATACGCCGATGTGTTATCGAAGGTAAAGCTGAGGGCCGGGATAATTGAAAGACGTCCCTACCGTTCTTACCCCGTCAGTGACAACAAGAAGGGACCGAACCTCGTTCTACACAGGACGGCCAAGTTCGCAGCTTATCTCTTCTGCTCCGCTGTAGGTTCTTCGGGCTTTCTGATGTTACGTAATGGCAGAGATAAACGGAACACGAAACTAATGGGAACAGCATGAAAGTTGTGCGAATGCATACCTACCTGGTATGCGCACCTACGCCAATACCAGTCTTGTACACGTCACTCGAAAATAGTAATCGATAACAATTACAATTACCCTCGCTTTAAAAGGTATTCAATTAGCTTACTTGATTACTTGACAAAAAAAAGTAATTTGCCATTATTTGAAAAAGTAACCGTTACTTTTCCGATTTCTTCAGATATTCGAAACAACAGATTTGTCTGCCGCTCACCATTATTGGATTAGGATCACCCAATTATAAACTACTTATCTTCTTTAATCCCCCAATTTTAGTAAACCGTCCTCCTGTCCAAGACTTGGTTCGAGGATTCCTTGGAAAGAATCTTGTATAAACAATGGGCGCCATTATAAAGGAGAGAGGAAAGTAGTAACGGTAAGAAATAATGTTAGTACTTTTAAATGTAATGAGATTACTCTTGCGATGACTTCCTAATACATGTATTCAAATCATTACGAGATTATAAAAAAAAATCGATTACATACATCTAATTTAATTACTTATAATGAGTACCGCGTACAAGTCTGGTAAAGTAGTCATTAAAATGAAGAGATGGACTGGTTGGTATACGACATGTTTTTAAAAAATATGCGCAGTAAAACAGGGACAGAAGAAGGACCGAAAACGAGGAGCTACTTCCAACTGAACGTTTATATATAAAAATAAAAACACAAACAAACAACAAGACTATTTGTAGGTCCTATCTGGTTGCTCGCTGAGAAATTCAGATCCCTCATATCGGACAGGTGAATTTGTAAAGGCCAAGAGATAGCCATAGGCATGTATGGCGCACCAAGACACGTCACAGTGACGCATATCGACGGGTGACATGCGCGGCGTGACTCGTATACCGCACACGGGAGACCGAGCTCTGCCCGAACAGTGGGAGACTGGCATGGAACACAGCGGCAGCAAGACGGCTTCAGACGCTCTTTCCTTTTAGTTATTTTTAAATTGCGACGATAAAGATTTGTTTGTTTTTAAACCTGCGAACGTCTTCAGTCGCCACAAATTTACACACTTGCCGTTTGAATCATACAGCATTAGATTGCGCGGGAGACGGTAAGTGTATAAGTGCACCGTCAGTTCACCTATGGGATAAAAGAATTAATTTCAACGCGAGCGACCAGATAAGGTCTACAGAGAGACTTGTTTTGTAACGCAGAGTGTATTCATGGGTCGTATTTCATGGAAACTTATGCATTGCCCGTAGCAGGCAATGCATAATAATTCCAAGCACGTAGCGGGAATAATTGGTACCAATCATTATGACCATTATTCGCTACATATATCATTACTAAAAACGAACAATCGACTTTAGAGGGTTTTACCAAGGAGTTGAGCGGGAATCGAACCCCGTACCATACGATCCGCAGTCCGACATCTTTGCTCGGCCCCACAAACAGGACACGAACGAGAGCGCGAGCAACTGGACGAAGTATGACTTGCCACCGCGACGGTCGCCTGCGGTAGCACGCGCGACTGTCCGCGGCGAGTGATACGTAGTGCGGCATACTTGGTCCAGCATACTGAGTCCGCAGGCAACATTCGGTGCGCGCAGCTGGTTCTCGACAAGTCGTAGCTCCCCCACGTGGACTCATGACATCACGGGGTGAATTATAACGTACCAAAGAATAGGGCAACGGGCGTATGACGTCGCAACTACAGACAGAAATCAATCGATGAAGTGAAGGGCGCGATAAACATCGCTCCCCTCGCGATGAATTTCAGTTCACGAGGGGCTCCTGAAAAACTAAGAGTGCTATAGAAAGTCGAGGCCCTACATGCACCCACCAAGGAAGCAGAAGAGGCCATGGAAAACGTCATCATTCAAAACATGCTCGTCAAACACTCGTATTACTCCCGAAGAAATGTTACCTTGTCTCGATCACTCTGATGAATCCGGAAATCACAGGTGTGTTTCGTGTGTGCAGCGAGAAAGCACCGTAAGCTCCCCGCAACCGAGCATAGCAAATCATAACGCACGCATAATACATGCACGTAACATTCTGTCTTCCCCGGCTTTATGATTACGATCAGAGGCAGGTTGAAAGGTTTTCCAATAAACATTCAGATGATGGTATCGCTTCGTGGTTTCCTCCTCGTTTGTCCCTGTTTTACGGCGCATATTGTTTAAAGAGCCAATAGTCAATGGTTTTACTTGGGAAAGGTTTTGTCTTGTTTAAGGGACCGAATAGAAAGTAAGCTAAGTCAGGTGATGTTAGTAAATGTCTTCTGGGAGAGGACATACCGTGAACGAGGCAAGAAAAAGGAATTTCGCCTACCGGTTCATCCACGATGTAAGCGAGAAAGTACACCGAAAAATATACGACAGGACACTCTAGGTTTGTGCGGTTAACCACTGCTATGTCTGTGGCAGGATTATAAATATATGTTCATTCGTGCCCATTCGTGTTATATTATGTTTAGAGACTGTCACTTTAGAGATACTACATTTTTTTTTGTTTTGTGCTACTCGTGTACTGAGTAATGAGGCGGTAAATGGTAGCAGTTACTATATACTCTATGAACAATGCAATCCTGCTCACAAACTGTATGATACTGCACAAAACAAACTGTATCATGTACCGGTATCCCAATGTGCATCAAGCAATTTCATGACTTGTAATCTATTAAGTTCAATGCGCCCTGTATCCTATTGAGCAAACCAAATGTGTGTGCAAAGGAGTAGCTTCTTAGTGAACACTTTTGAGGATATTTCGGCCGCTGTGGACCAGGCACGGGTTTCCTTTATATTTAAATTTGCACAGCTAAAAAAAACAAAAAAACAGGCAGTTGTTGTGACAAGTACTACTACTACTACTACAACTACTACTACTACTAATACTATTACTACTAATAATAGTAGTAGTTGTAATAATAATACAAGATGCGTGTACGGCTTTACAGGTTTATGTGAATTTTATAGGCTCATTATTATTTTCAAAAGACCAGCATGTTCTAAATCTTACAAGTAAACTAAACAGGATATCGAAATACAAAAGTAGACAAATTATATACTTATTACAACTGACTTGGTACATGTACTCTGCAGAAATTTGCGCAGTTCCAGCCCTTTTAGGCACGGCTAACAAAGCAGAAAATAAAGATGTACTAGTGCCATCATAATTGGCCTCGAGATAGCTCAACTGTTACGTTGTAATGCTCACGAAGTATAGCCAAGCTTAACTTAAAGAAACCCAGTGCTTATTGTTGGGCGAGTTAATGGTGAATCTTTGGAAACATGGTCGCGCTTATGGGCACGGACAAGAGGAAGCACGATTACAACACAATGCGGACAAGAGGGAAAACAAGACAAGAACAAACCCGACGTTCTTCAAAATGTGTGGTATTCTTGGGCTTCCCAAGAACATCTCCCATTTGCGAGCAACGCCTACTTTTGTAATTAACTTATGCGTAATGGCCCCACCTTTGTTGTCTGAGACACTGCTGTATTATCGAGAGACATCTGTCAAGCTTCAAAAGATTTGCGCTGAGTTTTTTTTTTGCATATGCGCATTTCCTCAATCACTGATGAATATCTTTGTGTGGGAAATGACTTTTGAGGAATTCAGTGGTTATAGTCTCTTCAAGACCTCTTGAGGTTAATGTGTTCTTTTCACAAATTGGAAACATTACGTCTGGCAACCAAGGGCCGCCAAGGGTTGGAGAACTAAGCACGTGCAAAAGCACAAAGAAAGAACAAGCAAGCAAGGTGTATTCGGATTCACGAGATTTCATCAAGATGCGTTAGGCCGGTTAATACGTGAAGCATATTGTTTAATCCTCAACGTTAACGGATTATCGTAATCGCGACAAGCAAAAAATAATCGATTGGAACTTTGTATTCTCGGTCAAAACTTATTGCATACGCGTTATTTGAGATGTACAATTTACACCGCGATTCTTGAAATTCCATCAATGCACAAAATGTTTGCAATGAACACAACAGCGAAATCAGGTGAATATTGAATAAGCTTACACGATGCTACTTCCTCAACCGCCGGCCTAAAAATGCAGTGTTTTATACTGCAAAAGTTTTCTTTTTAGATATGTCGGTGGGTTGGCGGTTAGAGCTTCGTTTTTCCGCTGATTTTACATTGATTTTAAGTAGCAGAGTCAGGCGGTTCTCTTTGTTAACAGGGGTTATAAGTTAACTGACCATCCATGTTGCCTTCCAAGACGATTGCGCAAGACTCGCAGAGTCCATCACAGCTGGGCTTTTCCTCACCCCAGCATTCAGCGCCAAAACAGCCGAATCGCAGCTTGCAGATGGGCAGAGACAGTCAAAGAACGGAACTGACCCGCTAGCTTCGCCACAAGTTCATGGCAGCTCGTACTCTCCAAAACTCATCACCGTCGCCGCTCTGCCAAAGACAGAAGAGAGAGAGAGAGAGAATGAAAGAGAGATTGATGCCTAAAATTTTACTCCCTCCCTCTCTTCCTTTCCTCCACCCTCGACTCTAGAGACGGCCAACCGCCATCAGGACCACCACATTATATCGCGTTCACCCCTAAGCTCACAGTGCGGTGGGAGTTACTCGCTTCGCCGGACCAATCACCCGCCACTTTTCATCGTGCACCTGACCCCACTCTCTGCCCGCGGGAGTGAACAGAAGCGTCATCACGCGGCGAAAGAGCGACGTATGACTGTTCCCACGAGCACGTAGATTCCACTGCACTGTCAGCTCAGGGATGAGTATATATAGTAGCCTCTTCAACACCGAGCCCCTCTCAGACAGGACGACGCTGACGCACACGAACCCGACAGTCCCTCCCCACGTCCCGGGGCACCCTTGAAATGTCGATTGTTCTCGAGAGGAAATTTGAGCCCCTCTGTCGACTCCCCGCAAACCGCGCAAAAAATATATCAAACTCATTCGAAGAGAGATGTCCAGATGGGGAAGGGAGAGGACGACTGAATACAAACCGTCGGCGTCCAATTAAACTCGGGTAATTACGAAGTCTCCACTGAGAGAACACTCTCGAAAGACCGACGATCTCGCCCTTTCTCTCTCTCTCTCTTTCTCTACCCGCCTCTACTTTCAACAGCATCGCTCTCTTTTCATGGCGCAGGCGCCACGTTTGCCGTCATAGAGCGAATATTTCCCGCTCTACGCCTGGTTCGGTAATGCCAGTAGGTGATACTCACGGTTGTGTTCACGATCGACTGGACGCACGCTTCATTCGACGCTCTCTGACAACGGGAGCCGAATTTATACACCGCTTTACCTTACGGTGGATTTCGGTGAATACTTGGAGCCATCGGATCCAATTCAATGCCTCGTGAGTGTCACATGATCTTCACGTGACATCACTCCACTTCGCGTGCACGGCGACGCACAGTACGAGTCGTCAAGTGATACGTTTCCATCGTTGGATCGGCTGAGATTGCTCGTAACGTCCGCTGCTGTTGGTCCTAAGGTGAAACGGAGTATGAATGGGCCGCTCGCGGCAATTTCGTGTCCCCTAACGTGCCTAGGAAGGTTCCAGTAGCGGAGACACACCTTCCAGTGAACCAAAGACACGTGACGTGTCAGGCTGCGCTCACACTGCTAATACGTCGTACAAAAAAAAAAAAAACAGTCTGTAGACTCTAGGGAGGTTTGGGGAACCGTTTTTGCACATCCGATACAGTAAGATGGGCCCCTCCGGTCCGAACTGCGCATGCGCTACAGCATAAGATTCGCGCATGCGCAGTGCGTAGAAAACGGTTCCCTAAAACTCCCTACTGTCTGATTCATGTTTGTTCCTTGTGTGACGGTGCAGTTACATTGGTCACACAAAAACCGTTTGCAGAGATGGTCTGGGCATAGGTGTGTCAAACATGCTTGGGACATGCTTGAGCCGTGTCTGCACATGATTATGTCCTCATTTCTGCTGCGAACACCGAGTCTTCCGCCGGACACCTAATCGCACCTAGCTCCCGTGGCTGAGAAAGGCGAGGGTATTTGCACTTTGCAGCGATCTTGGTATCTCCTCGCGCGTTTAGGGCAGACTACTCTCAGGGACCATCGCGACACGTTGCCTTTGGACAACAAATAAATGAACCATTTTGATCAGACGGCGGCTTGCACCACCTAACGAGAGCCATTGGTTGACCGACTGCTCCACCTAGAATCGTTGTAAATTACGAATATCAAAGTCGACGTCCCGAACTGCTCTACATTCATCACGCATTGACTGTACTCTACATCGTGTCCGAAAGGTCTGATTGAACAACAGCGTTCAACGGAACTGTACCAAGCGTACGTCTGACATTGCACCAGCCAGAAGAGCACTGGCTGGTGTTTCTATTCCATCAATGCGCGGCCGCTGCGCGAGCGTCTCGACGACCCCGATACATCCTCCGGTCTTTCAAACAAGTTTAAAAAAGTAAAAAAAAATACTACCGCAGGATGGTATAGAATAAAAACACACATACACGCGCGTACACACACAAGAGATAGAAAAGTAAAAAAGAAATAACATGGCTGCTGTTCCCAAGCTTCATCTTAAGTTAGTCGATGAGGCGTGCGTCTGCTTCTGTCCGACCCTCAAAGTGTTGAAGTGTCAGCCCTTTGAGCTGCACTTGGCTCCGTTGATGAACCTGGAGCTGGCTGGTCTGGGTTAGAGTCACTTGGCATAGGTTTCGATATGCCTTGCAAACTTGGGGGTTGGTGCGATATGGGGTGGCATCATCATCCAGGTTGCCGAAGGTCTCGGGCCTTTTTAACAGATGGCGGCGGTTCCCCCTGGAAGTATAGGTGTCTTCTGTCCGTACGCTGTAGCAGCGTGTCCCGCAACACTCCTTGACTCGCCTTTTCAATCCAGCCACATTTACCGCGGACCCCTTCACCGTTCTTGGGATTCCCCAGCGTCGCTTATAGCGTTCTCGTTCTGCTTTTTCTTTATCACGGGGCCACCTGGACGAGGTGAAAAGTTTATGGCAGATTGCTAGGAAAGTATGTTGCATACGTGAAACGTTCTAGCATTACAAACGTTTAGTGATATTCGAAGCTTCCAGACGCAAGACACCTATGTTCACGGCGCTGTTCATCAAATAGTTTAATGAGTTCCATGTGTACACTTCATAGTTCCTACTACCGCTAATCGGGCTGATAAACCTGGCGATCTTGCAGAGTCTTCCATGCTCGCGAGCTCCTCTCCCTCAGTGAACCACAGGTGGTCGAGCTCCTCCTCGCCTACCCCTCTGGTCAGATTACCTCCTTGTTAACCTATCAGCGTCGAGCACCTCACTCATCCTCTCCCACCCGTAAACCAATCAGTGTCGAGCCTCGCGTCCACGCTTTTGTCTGGGCTTCACAAAATGGCAAACACCTAACCAAAATATGTTTATGTGAAAATCTGGGAGTTGTGTTCGCAGCTTTTTCACACACTGTAATTCCCTAAAGACTGTTCACCTAACCACCTAGCAAAGACATTGATCCGTAATTCAAAAGATCCAGGTTAAAAACATTCCCCGCGTCGTCGGATCTTTTCAAAAATCCGCTCTGCAAGAAGCCTTTTTCAAAAATTTATCAAACAACATTGGCGGTTGCCATTGCTTGGCCACGAAGCGTGTGATTGATCCGAGTCCTCGTCGAACACTGACGCAGGCATCGCGTCCAACACATGCTCAGTGTATGTGAACAAGCAACGGCGGACAGGCGTTGGCGCGAAATTTTGAAAATAGTGTATTTGCACATATTGTTCGGCAAGACCGTTGAACTGGCGGAAGTGTGGGCTTGATGTCAAGTGATGAAAGGTATAATCTTTTTTAAAAACACTTAAACTCGTACGATGAAAATTGGGGACCATTATCAGTGCAAACTTTTACCGGTGTACCATGTCTTGCGAACCAGAATGATAATGCCCGGATGAGTGTTTGAGAACAAGTGTCTTGGAGCCTCCCAACTTCTGGGTAGCTAGAGGAAGCATCGAACGCCACTAAGTAAGAGTTTTTTTTCGAAGGTAAACAAGTCAACTCCACCCAGATATACCACCAACTTCGCACCTTATTAGAGGCTCAGGAGGCTGCTGATTATCAAATGTTTACATGTTTTGCGCCCCGCCACGGAAGAGTCAAAATCTCTCGTCATATGGACATCAATCAACTAGACACAATCTACCTCACTTACGAAACGAATTGATTCAATATCACGTCATACCTGAAGTTGTCTCCAAGTCCCACACAATATCCCTGTTTATGACATTCACTGCCACTCACTAACAAACTTTGACCCACACGTTTTGGTTGACCACTGCTTCATTTTTATTGTATGTGTGCAGTTTTGTCTTTGTTGTTTCATTTTTTTTGTGTAAATGAGTGATAATGAAACATGTCATCACTGCTCTCTCTGCCGTTTGTATTGGGGCAGGGACCTCGTCAACTTGCTGAATAAAGCTTTTTGTCCCCACCCCTCCGCTCCCTGGAGAAGAAATAAAGTATTATTATTATTATATTGAGCTAGAACGTAAGTTGGCGTGCTTTTTCTTGCATTTGCTGGTGCCCAAGTGGCCATGATGAACCCGAGCTACCTTCCGGAGTGACGGGGGAGTCACCGTTCCCTTTAAAATGATTCTATCGACTACTGCCAAGTTCAGGGTCGACTGATCTAAAACTACCCTCCAGTGAGATCTCATTTTGCAGACAGTGTAACACACGTTGTAACTCGGGATTGTTCTGTGTTTTGGTTCTGAGCCGGTCTTGCGTAGCTTCAATCACAAGTGCGGCCAGTACAACCACAGCGTGAACTTCAACATTTTGTGAGTATATAGGTTGTCTCGAGAATATGATGGCACTGCTCTTGGCAAAGCGACACCTAACACGAGCTTTTTTCCGGGTAGAAACTGAAGAGTTTCTACCCGCTGCAGCCAAGGCGGCACATCATCCAGACATTTTTTCGACAAAAGAACTAAAGGGCTGTGATCGGTTTCTAAGATGATCTGTCTTCCGTTTGTCTGGTGTCGGAACCTCACATTTAAGTACGAGTCAGAGAGCCTCGTTATCAATTTGAGACTAGCGAGATTTTTCTGTCCGACAATGACCTTGAAGTATAAGCGACAGGGCACCATAATATATCGTGCAGCTGCAATAAAGCTACTCCGATTCGGTATTTTAAAGGATCAGCTAACACTTTTGATGTAGGATAAAGAAATTTCGGGTACTGGATCGCTGGTAAGCACAAGTTTAGGCTGTTCCCATTCGTGGTCATACGATGGAGTTCGTTCAAAAAGTGTGTCTTCATGGAGAAGCCTTCTAAGGATTGCTGCGCGTTCAGACAATCGTGGCAGGTATTTTCCTATGTATTTTATAACACCCATCCTGCGCTGAACAGCTTGTTTGTTCGTGGGTGTTCTGAGATTCAAAACAGTTTTAAGTAGACTCCGATGCAGGAACCACTAATCTGACGAAGTTCGATCACACCTTTCAACTTTGTCACAGGGGTCTGCAGGCTCTGCGTTATTATGGTAAAAACTGCATTTCCATCACACCTTTCCGAGCAAAGTGAGACAGAAAAACAAGCCCGAGTTCGTGAACTACAAGAAACAAATAAAGCAATAAAGCTGTTGGCACCGCTGCATGCAACGGCGTGATACGGGTAAATACACGTTTATTATGTGGCGCCCTTATCCCCGTCTCAGTAAACAACAGAGCGCGCAATGCTCAGAGTAATCCATAAAAACAATAATCCCACCTTTGTATATATACAACTATCGCTTTCGTCGTAAAGCGAACTACTTCAAAGGCTGCCAACGATGTGAACCAGTCCTACGCCGTTGCACTGCCACGTGACCTTGCGACCAGGTGCAGCAATGCACACAGCACTCGGACACGCGAAGAAGCCTACCGCGTTGTATTCGCTGCGGGATAGCTTGTGACATTCCCCGTAGTCCACTTCACATTAAAACGGACGCCATGGCGTTGCGCTCGCTAATGTTTTGAACGCCGTTCTGTACACAGCGGGGAGTGTCGACGGGCAGAACCGCTGCCTCCCGCTAATTTCCAAAACAATGAGGGTCGTAGTATTTGCGGCGAACTAATTAAAAACAAAGCCATAGAAAAGGGAACGTCCTTTTGCTTAATATATTTCCTTCTCACTCGCTCATTTTGCCCGTGAAAAGAGTTTCCCGTTGCTGCAGTGTTGACACTCACCTTATAACGGTTTCATGAATACAACTGAAGTTCAGTACATACTTCTTATTCGAGTGCCCGATTTAAAACTCCTCGGCGCCCCCTTTCTGCGGAGTTTTCCCGAAACGACGTTCATTTGCGCGATGCACTTACGACGGGTGTGCTTTCTCTCTCTCTCTCGAATTCCTTTGTTCCCTAAGTGCGAAGCGTTTTCAACGCCTCTGAGCGAAAGACGCGTTTTCGCGGATGCCGCACGCGGCCTCTCATCGCCTGCGGGTACATTGCGACTCGCGCAGAAAACTTCCAACGTGTGAAATCTGTCCAAATTTTCAACGAGTCCCAATTAGTTTGGCGCAGGCTTCCGCCAGTGAGAGGCGATATTTGGGTGTTGGAGTGCATGCAAAAATCGTGGTACACTGCGAGACCGCAGAGGCAACGCGCAAGTGAAACGACACGGATACCATTCCAGGGCACATCGCGTTTCTTTTTGTTTACTCGTATTCGAAACTATCAGCGGTGGTGGTACCGCGGTGTGAGAATTGCGCCCCTAGCTCCTGAATGATGGGCTTCACAATAAACGTCTTTGCCAGCACTTTCCTGACGTTAAAAAATAAAGTAAATTTTCTAATACTGCTCGTATTTAGCAAAACCAGAATTACGTGTCGCAGTCCCAGCCTCGCACTGCTGTTCTACGACGATCATCCATATGACATCCAATTTGATTTGCACCAGTGCGCCCCCTATAGGTCGTGAAAGTTGAGAATTCTAAGCTTCGTAATTCACTAAAATCCTCAATAAAATAAAAAAATCACAGTTCTACAAAAAAAAAAAAGAGGAAGACCAGCGGAGCTGTACTCGATACACTGCCGCAACGCGCACGCGCCCGATTCCCGCTTCTTCTCGTCCGACACGCCGCCGATCGTGGATACGTCTCCGGCGAACCAGAGTCGGTCGCACACGGCGCACGTGACGCCAAACGGGTTCTCCACGAACGAACTCCTCCGGAACCTCGCCGTCGCACCCGGGAACTGTTCAGCCGGCGTGGATTGCAGTCGTCGCCGGGCCTCGCGCTTGCGCTTGGCCTCCGTGGCACGATCGTCGTCCGTGGCGTTGGCCCGCCGGCGCCCTTTACATCGCTGGTTCTGTTCTCGGCGGCGGCTTTCCAGGCGAGCGATGTGCTCTTCTTTGGCAAGGGAATCTGAAGCGCTGGACGCAGTGGAAGTCGAGGCGACAGCGGCTTTGCGGCGGTTGCGGACCCATTCGCGCTGCTGCGTACGTCGCCGCTCCTTCCGCAGCCTGTCTCCTTTCCACGAAAGGGAGCGCGGCCGACCCATCGTGAGTCCAAACCGAAACTGATAAGAGCGTAGGAGCGTAGGAAACAGCGCGCAAAACAGACGAGGACGAAGAAACAAACGTGACAGCGCTGCGCTGTTACGTGTGCTTCTTCTTCGTCGTCGTCTGTTTTTTGCACTGTTTCCTACGATGAATTCCCACCAACGCGCCCAACTAACAATAGACCGATCTCACAGCCAGTTTTATTACGCCACCGCTCTCGCCATGCATCGTGGGATCTGTAGTCTTTCTGCACGCGTGACAACCTCCCTGAGGGCGAGCACGAGGCGGCACGAGCTGTCTCGTGCACTGGCGCCTGCCTCCTAGGAACTACAGTTATGGCGGCGTCACGCACACGTGGAACGCTCAGTGAGATCGGTCTATTCTTCTATGATAGCTGGAAAGGTTGCCGCCATCTGCGAGCGACGGCGGACACCAGACTGGTTGTGGGCTTGTCGCCGTCGCTTATAGATGGCGGTAGCTGTCCAGGTAGGTTTGTGTCGACATACCGGACACGATCCTGGGGAACCTAGCCCTTAACAGCTCCGCTGTAAAAAGGCTTGCAAATTTTGGTTTAGTGTAGATGTCCGAATCGGAGGTTTACAACGTGATCTCAATCCTCAGGCACAAAACCGCGCAATGTGAAGTAAAAGTCGAACACGTTGCATGTCCGTAATTATCATTATTGTCATTTATAAGATACGTTTTTTACGACGACTGTAAAAGTACTACAACGCTAACCTCAAAAGAAAAATCAGAGACCGGAAGTATTAATGAAAAAACATGGGCCGCCTCCTAGCTTTTTTTTCTTCATATTCTTAACATGGCGGCACTTGGCGGCCGTGCTGAGCAACGTTGGTGCTGAGGGCGTTGAAAAGGTTCACAACGAGTTTTCTTTTTTCTTTTTTCGGTGCCTTTTGGAAAATTTTTTACGCAGTACCTTTGCGACATCGCCCTTCACGTCGCTCACCAAGGTCTGCTATATGCGTCGTTTTCTTCTTTAACGTTTTTTTAAAAAATAATTTTAGACCAACTAACAATGCTAAAAAAGAAAAAAAAAAGAAAAAGGAAGTGAAAAGTGACGCGTCGTCTACACGCGAAGAAAGGTCTCGGGAAATACTTTCGCAGTTGGCTGAGTGGCACATGTGCGTGCCCAAGAACGATTGTTTTGGACACCGAGAACTATGGCGACGATGAGGCGGGCGCGGGGGAGCGAGTGCGCGGCCAAGGCACGAGGGACGAGCTCGTGGCGGGGGAACAGAACAGTTCAGCTATGGCGGCTAGCCTATAAGGGGAGGTGTGCCGAACAGAAAATCGATAGCACGCCACTTTTTCATGACGCTGGTGGCACCGGTACCGGGCTTTAACTCGACCGTAACTCGGACCCACAGCCCTCTACAGGGATCTAAGGTATCAAGGCGACGAACCCTGGTACCCAGCGGAGGATTTCTGGGCATAAACTGGACCACCTCCAGCAGAGCCCGAATGAATGGATGGATGGATGGATGAATCCGGCTGAGCCCTAGGGATCGGGCGGTAGCTTACGCCACCTAGCCATTTTGTTTTACCATTTAAGCTTAGAATATTTAAATGTGAAAACTATATTCACTCCGCACTGAAAAGAAAGTGAGGCTATAAAACCCCCTTGCCATCAGTTAATAAGAAAATACCTAGTTTTCTCTCGCTTTCTGCCACCATTCACTTAATCTTTGCTTGGTAATCTCTACTGTCTTGAAATCCACTTTTCCTTCGCTGTCTCTAAAACCCAATGACTTTATTAAATCTATGTTGTCTTCGGTAGGCATAGGGTGAAGCTGTTTACAGTCGAGTATCAAGTGCTCAGCCGTCTCATCCTCCTCTCCACAAGCAGCGCACACTGTATCTATTTCCTGGTACTACGCTCTCTATGCTCTGGTTCGCAAAACACCCGTCCTTGCCTCAAACAACAATGAGCTTCCCTAGAATTGTCATAAATGCTTTCTTTGGCAATAACTGTTTTGTTTAATCTATAGCTTTCCAGAGCCGTCTTTGTCTGCATTCCCTCTAGCCACCGATCTCTTTCTGTGGCCTTAACTTTCTTCTTAACTGAGACCTGCTCTTCCGTAACTCCACTATAGCCTAAAACTTTTCTCTTAATTTCCTAGTGCGTTGTCTCCACTTTGTGTCTATACTTCTCATGTATAAATAGCTGAAAACCTTTCGTGCCTATTGCTCCCCATCCCTTTGCCTCAACCGATCCTCAAATTCTATCTTGCTCACAGCTTCCCTGCCGTCAAATGACACCCATCCCATGTCTCATTGTACTCCCTGGTTTGGTGTTTTGCAATGTGCCCCCAAAGCCAGCCTACCCACTCCGCGCTGTTTTATTTCTAGCCTTGCATGCACTTCGGATTTCATGCATAGCACTGTGCTTCCAAAAGTCAAGCCAGGCACCATGACCTCTTTCCAAATCTCTCTCACCACCTCATACCTGTTGTAATTCCAAAGTGCTCTATTTTTCATTACAGCTGCATTTCTGTTGCCCTTACCTATTATACACTTTTCATGCTCACTGAGATATTCTGCACCATCACATATCCATACTCCTAGATACTTGTATTTACTAGCTCTCTCAACTGTAATATTCTGTATCTTCAGCCTCTCAAGATACTACCTCGGCAGCGACCCCTGGTACAAAGCAACTGGCTCCGTCGAGAAATCATCATCACGCCTCAACGGACACTTGTGACCCCAGCGCTTGATGTCATCAAACTGAAGAGGGACGTGAGAATTCAAAACATTTCTAACTGTATATGTGTAAATACCTAGCCATTAGTCATCTTTTCTATTTACGCAAGTCACTGTTTTATATGAATTGATTTATACCGTCGACCGTGCACTCTCCTATTTTACTGAGACGGTTGGCCTAAACCACAAAACAACCTCACCGCAGGTTTTTTTCTTTTTCTGTGGTCGTACGGCGGGAATGCCAAAGGTACGTTCCGGTTTCGTTGACTTATACAAAATGTTAAGCATAATTTAACTATAAATAGATTGAGC
>JAZHYW010043663.1:0-43408 GCA_037355805.1 Ixodes ricinus | reverse complement strand
ATGCTCAGTGAATGAGCCGGGCACATGCCACGTGCGCGTGTGACGTGACTTGGACGCCATATAGGTCACGTGACCGACGTCACAATAAAGTCGCGGTGCCAGCGTACCGTCACAGACTCGCGCGACGTCATGACGAAAATATAACTTGGGTTCGGTATTTTCGAACAAATCCGAAACAAAAAAGTCCGAAAAAAAGACAATTCTCGCCGGTGGCTTTCCCGTCAATAAGAATGCTATCCGCCAAAACCCAAATTTCAAGGTCACAACCCCCCAAAAGAAGAAAAAGACTCCTTAAAAGTGAGGAATTTTTTTAGAGCACAGTGTCGCGGTCCTGCATGACGGTGCCACTTCGGTTTCCTTTGAAATATCGAACTACTGGCAAAAAGGGTGTGCATTATTTCATCAAAAGTTCCTTCAGGACAACGAGTTCCGTTATCCGGGCCTCATATATGTATTTTTAGCACTATGGAACACAAAAAAATAAACCCTAAATTAAAAAAAATTAAATGTAAAAAAGAAAAACTTCGATAAACCATGAGTTTTGAGCGAGTTTAGTTAAATATGAAAGCTAAAACACAAATTGAAAAGAAAAAAAAAACGATTTAGTGGGGAATTTCGGCGTAATTTTACCCCGTAACTCTGAATATCACGTTCGTTTCTCCCGAAGATGTAAGTAAAAGCGACAAAACACGAAAACCCTCCGACCAGTCGTTTCGCCATACCCAGATCTTTCGGCCTCGTATGGACAGCGCGTGCAATTGCAAGCTTGCCAGGTGAATTTTCTCGCCCTGACACCATTCGAAGACGTTTTTATCTGACATTCCTGAAAATACGAAGAGGGCGCGTGCATAGCTTTGATACACGCAGAAGATGTGCGACAGCGGAGATTCCAAAAGCTCTGTATATATTATCACGTTCCGGGATGGAAGGGCTTCAACTGTACTTTAAAATGTATACTTTTCTGCAGCGTTCGTGCACCAAATCGAAAAAAGAAACACGATATTCGTTATCCTGAAGGCCAAATGATGACGATTTAAGTGTTTTTGTCTCAAATACGGAACCGCTTCAGTTTCTCTTTGAATCCTTGAGAACATCCTCCGCACTTCACGAAAATAAACTCCGAAAACACGGAATCCTATATATATACGCACGTTATAATGACGTCATTACGTCATTATGTGACGCCATTCTGACGTCACAGTCCTTCGTGGCGGTTCCTTATGGCGGTCTTATCATAGAATTCCGATAACAAAACACGTTCTGCGCTAACAATATATATATACATAAATATTCGTCCAGCAACCGTGACATTAACACAGGTCGCTATCTGAGCTCCGATTGGCTTGCCAGCTTCGTGACGTCACGAAGACGTCACTGCGAGGGGGATCGGGTGGGGAAACAAAAAGGAGAAAATTCGGGGAGTGCGGGCTCGGCTGCGGCTTGCCAAACTAGGCGGGCTTGTTCCCTCAGTCTGGAAGCTCATCAACTGACGCCTAACGAAAGATGAACTGAAGACGGCCGGGTCGGAAAAATAGGAGCCGAAGAAAAGACCTTCCCCACCTTCGGCCGGGACAAACGCGGTATATTCAGTTCCTATTAGCCCCCATGCGCTGGGTGTGCCCGTCAGTCTACGGCTGGCACTGCTTACATTTCTCTCTCCGTCTTTTGCCCTCACTTCTTTTATTTTTGTCTTTCGTCGTTACCAAAGCCGGAAACGCTGCTTAATGAACGAACTTTCATACGCGTCAGTTCTTTGTTTTTCTATCCCTTTCACTGAATAGTACCAAAGCAGCAGGGAGCTCACGTTGGCGGTTGCCTCAGTTATTTTCTTCTTGTCTGCTCAAATGCTCCGCGCAGTCCGGTGCATTTTTGTTTTTTAGAAACAGGATACAAAACACACGTATCTGACTACTCGCTACAGAAGGTTGGAGGGATACGTGGCGTAGAACTCTCATGTTCTGTATTCTATGCGCACCCAATATTTACAAGTTCTCAGCCCAGCACGCGCACGTTGTTCGCTTCGAAAGTGAGAAAATCGCGTGTCATACGCACAAACACTGAAAATGAAACCGGCAAGGAGTCCTTTTTTAGAAAGGTCTATATAAAGTTTCCTTTTCAGGAAAACCGCGAAGTATCGCAAGCAACCGCCATTAGCTGGTCATGCACTGTGATCACTCATTGGACACGAGCGCTTCGTCAGCATTCGGACTGTACCGGATCGAAAGGCGTTCCACACGAGTGCTGCGTCATTGCTCGGTGCGAACTCGGAACCAATCACGGGCTTCACGCCGGAAGTGATGAGACCAACTAATAATGGCGGCGGCGCATAATCTATGCATCATTTCACAATTTCGGAAAGGGTCCATGCGCACTAAAAACCCTCCGATAACCTTTCTATATTCCTTTCCCCATTAAGTCCGACCGCAATCAACGCTACGATCCGATAAAGCCGCGAATCAAGCGGCGCAAAATGTGCAACGTCACGCGATCGTGCGATCGTCGTTTATGTGCATTTGCTATCGGCGGCTACACCAACGACGCGTATAAAAATTAAAAAGAATATAGCGGAGGGTCAGCGCCGGAATTGCTGCGCGCGTGATTGGATGAGCCGCCGGCAGCAGACGCGCAAAGACGACGAGCGCCATGCCGATGCACCTTTTGGCGCTGGATGGATGGACGTGAATGGCTATACCCTTTGTAACGGGCGGTAGCTTGCGCCACCTAGCCAAAGTCTAAAATGACATACAAACGCTGCTTGATTGGCTCCACCGTTTCGTAGAGATGTCTGACGGCACGCCGCTGCGGTGGCGCTGCTGTCGGCACCGCGCATGCGCAGACGCATCACTCCTCCTCCCGAACTCGGTTTCTGCGCATGCGGACTGCCCACATCTCGTGTGAACAATGCGGGCTTGTCAGAAAACAGTGTGGTGGTGTATAAGGTATGGCTTTTACTCGGCGCCTCGATCTCTGCTTTTTTTTTCTTCGGTTTGTCGTTTTTTTTGTGGTTTTTAGGCTTTGCTGCCGCTCAATCAAGCCCTAGGAATAAACCTAAAATATAAATCGGCTGGCGCGAAGCCCTCACCCGGTTCGAAAGGTTTAGCCATATTCATTCGTCCATTCGTTAACTCAAAACACGACGTGGTTTAGGGATGGAATGAAGACACCGCGCCTCGATCTCAAAAGAGGGTTATGTAGGACGCGCGAAGCAGCGATAGCACAAAGGAAAAACAAAAAGTTGCGCAAATAATAGGGAGTAACTTAAACTAAACCTCTAAAAAAAATAGATAAATAGAGAATCAAAGAAAAGAAACAAAGGACAAAAAGAGAAGGTAGGGAGAAAGTAAATTAAGAAAAGAGAAGATGTAAGAATTGGGGAAAGAAAGAAAGAAAGAGGGAAAGGAAAAGAAGGAAAGTAAGGGGGGAAAGCGAAAATAGGATGAAACATGCACGAGAAGAATCGAAGTAGGACTGACACCAAAGGGGCATCGCTCGCGTTCGAAGCGAAATAGCTCTTGTTCCCCTTTTGTAAGGTTCACGCCTCCCGATTTCCCCATTTTTAAAGCTCTTCCTTCCTTCATTTCGAGCCGGCAATTATTTTTGTTTCCGTTGTTCTTCGTTCGCCGTTAAATATTTGATGGGAGTCTTTCGGTGCCCCGCAAACTGGTCACGCGGGATCTATCGCTTTCAATTTAGGGCCAGCCCGCGCTGATATTGACTCGCGCTCAGCTGGAGCCAAGTTTTTTTCGGATTTATTTCTTTTCCTTTTTTCCTTTTTTTTTTCTTACTGTAGAGCGCGCTCCGATATTTTCCGCACCACCAGATATCCTGTTAAGTCACGTGACTGCCATTGAAACACGTCAATAGCAGAGACCCGTTTCGACCGCAGAAAAGCAGATGACGTAGGCCGGTGACGTCACCGATTTATGAGTCTACTAAGCTGCATTCGTTTTTAGTGCGGCTCCTGGAACGCGTCTCTGAATAGCCGCCGAGTTTTGCCTTAAAACGTTGCACTGAACCTTTTTTAGATGATTTCTACACATGCGCAGGCCCTCCTCGCTTACCGGAGAAAGCCCGAACTACGGTCGGCGTCAAGAAGGGAAGTTTCGCTACCATATTTCAGCGCCACCGCGACTCATCGGAGTTACTGCGGAGGCAGGAGAGGTAGCGTGCGTAACTCTCCTTTCGGACGCCAATCGCACTTCGAGCTTTCGCCGCTTGGTGTCGTCTTTGTAGCAAAGAAAAAGCCTAGGTGGCGCAGGTCATCACCCGATGCAAACGTAACAGCCGCCATGCGTCCATCCATCAATTCATACATTGTAGAATGTGACGGATCACTAATCTCTATGACAATTGCTGGATCGCGCATCCCCACTTGGCCGCTGCAGCGCGAGTGCGACCCCCGGACGTCCATCTTGCATGCAGCCAAATCGCGTTTTTGCTAGCGTTGCTAGAGGCTGGCGGCAGCGTGCTGAAAACACGTTTTCTACTTGTTCGTCGTCAGTTGCCGGAGAAGTTCTTTAAAACCATCTGTAATCCGTAAAACTTGCCGTTGAGAGCACGTGAAAAGTTTTACGGAAGCGCAGTGCCGCAGGAAAAGGTACAACTCGCCGAAAGCAAGTTTCGCCGGTCTCGCGCCGTGATCAAAGCTTTCTTGGCACGCCGAAGTGCTGCGTCTCTGTGCCTTCGCACGCTTGGATACCGATCAAACAATCGACACCGTGTGAATGTGTTTTGCGAGTGCAATGTGCGTGCAGCCGTATGTGCCTCTGGAGCAGCGTTTGACTTTACTCTGACGACTGTATTTGTAACTTGCGGCATTCGCGGCCCAGAAACGAGCTTGATCCAGCGTCCAGTGGCGACGAAAGAGGAGGGGAAGGTACGTCTTTTTTCGTAGTAAGACGGTTTACAGAATTTCGCCCACAACAGCTCCTCTTCACTGATCACTGCTGACTCATTATCAACCTACTGAATTGCACTTGACATTTGGAGCGCGCTTCAAAAATTTTAATTCTCGTCATCTTGTACTTTTGCCTTCAAAAACCCTCCTTGCTCCACAGCGTTGCTCTATTTGTGCTGCCATGTGATCTATTTGTGTAGACTCGGAACATAGCCATGGTTAATAGTGCATAGGAGCAACCGTACAGATCCCCCCCCCCTTTTATTGATAGCAACTCGCCGGAACAGCTGGACGATCCAGGACTCCGCGGACGATGCAAAGACACCCCCTTTAAAACTTTACCGCAGAGTCGATTCTTGATCGGTATCCAAGCGTGCGAAGGCACTGAGACGCAGCACTTCGGCGTGCCAAGAAAGCTTTGATCACGCCACGAGACCGGCGAAACTTGCTTTCGACTAGTTGTGCCTTTACGAACGGCTTCACGCACATTGCACTCGCAAAACACATCCACACGGCGTCGAATTCTTGATCGGTATCCAGGCGTGCGAAGGCACAAAGAGCAGCACTTCGGCATGCCAAGGATGCTTTGATCACGCCGCGAGACCGGCAAAACTTGCTTTTCGACGAGTTCTGCCTTTACAAACGGTTTCAAGCCCATTGCACTCGCAAAACACATCCACATGGCGTCGACTCTTGATCGGTATCCAGGCGTGCGAAGACACAAAGTCAGCAGCACTTTAGCGTTGCCAAAGAAGTGTTGATCGCGCCGCCCGGGAGACCGGCGAAACTTGCTTTCGACGAGTTGTGACTATTTCCTGCGGCACTAGCGCTTTCGTACAAATTTCCTTGTGTTCTCAATGGCTAAGTCTCACCGCTTACACAGGGTTTTAAATATTTCTCCAACGAATGACAACAAACCAGTAGAAAACGTATTTTCAGCACGCTGCCGCCAGCCTCTGCAACTCTAGCAAAAACGCGATTTCGCTGCATGCAAGATGGCCGTCCGGTGCGCCGCGAGCTACGCGGAGCGGGGATGCGCGACCCAGCAATTGTCAGAGAGATCAGTATGACGGATCGTCGCTGTCCTGGCGGTGGCACGGTCACTGATCATAACTTGTTGTAGGCTGGATCGCGGATCGGGAGCCCGTCGGTGGCACAACTCGGCGGCGATTGCTTGACACCAGACAATACACACAAGCCTATGGGAGAAACCACACACATGATAGGAATATTGAAGCTTGTACGCGGTGCTCGAAGGCGAGTGTTTTATCATGTGCTGCGATCATTATATTGGGGGTTTGGAGGTTGAATCGTTGTTTGTTCAGTGTTCAAACACCTATGAAAAATATCAAATGTGTCGGCGCACATACCGACTGTGTCGGCGACGCTTGCTTCGATTGCTAAATAAATGACACGCTCAACAAATGAACGACATGCTCCGAGTTTTAGTTCGTCACAGAAGCCATCCCTGCAGTTCAAAGCAAAAACTTGCGCCAGAAGTACTTTGTACAAGTGCTGGAAACGATGCGAATGCTCCCAGTAAATGCCTTCTAACGTTTCGTCTGCTAAGCTCTGATGACTTCGAGATCACGAACGACTGCAGATTGACTCTCGGCAACCGCTGCCTCATTGAACCGCATTACAGTTTACGCTCAACAAAGTCGCAACCCTCGAGCCTCAACCCACAAAAATTACATAAAATAAAGATTGGTGATATAATGTTTTTGATATTTGCGCCCATAACTGTCATTCCTGGAAAAACACGATAAACAGTTTCATCGTCGAGAACAACCTGTACCAAGGTGAGAAAGTGCAGTTTTCCCCGTTTCTCCCAAAGAGTCCCATGCATTAGCTGGTGTCAAGCGATGGCTGCTGGTGGTGCTGCTCTACCCCTGCAAGACAAGACTCAGATCGGCAATCCAGCCCACTGCAACAGACGTCAGGTGGGGCAACGGCAGCGGAGGCTGATGGATGGCTGGATTGATGGATGGTAATGGCTATACCCTTGGTAACAGGCGGCAGCTTGCGCCACCCAGCCCAAGTATTTCGTCATGCCTTCTATTTTAAAATTTGTATAAATTCTTGTCTCTAACACAACCCCTCCCCCCGCCCCTCTTTGAAGTGTTTCCATTGCTTATTCGTATCCGTATTTTTCCTCCTCCCTAGATCTTTTGTCACAGAGTACCTCAATTTGCTTGCTGGTTGCGCCTTGCTTGAATGGCGAGTCTTTTGGGAGGGCAAGTGCCGCTTTTGCATGACCGAGGCCACCATTTTGCCCCCGGCCTCCTGACCGGTAGCGAAAACAAAACCCTACTTGACGGAGAGGGTGACTTGGGTGTTCTCAAGGTTACCTCTGGCTCGTTTCACAAGTGGTGGTATTCAATAACTGCGTAAACATGCTGGTAAACGGCTGTGTAGAGTGATCTGCGCGAGCAGACGTTGTCGCCACTCTGGGAGGGCCGCCATCCCAGAAACATCACTCTAGGTTGTCAATGTTGTCGTCGCCTGTTCTACTCTAGATCCGTCCAGTGCACGTCGGGCAGTAGGCGGAAACTCCCGCGGTAACAAAGCGTTGGAACGCTGTCATGCAAACGACGCCTCGTACTGTCGTCTGCGATGCTGTTATTCTACAACCCGACAGCAGGATTGCCACAAGTTGTGCGAGTTTCCGCGCCGGTGTCTCTGAGGCTATTTCTCTACCATCTCACGAACGTTCCCGCGCATGGGCGGGGCAGTATAAACGGGTATGCATTCTACGGGGTCCGGATAGAGAAGAGTCGCAACTCGGTGTTTCGACCCCAATAAATACACTACGCATCTCAGAAGGCTGAAACACCATGATAACGTGACCCCAGCGGTGGCCATAGAACGCCTAAGGTTTAGAATGTTACGTTACCTAAATAAAAAAATTCAAGAAAAAAGCGATTTTTTTTTTTTTCGTGAGCCAATGCTTTGCTTTATCCAAGATTAATCATCAAACCAAAAATAACATTTCGACCCCTCTGAAAAAGCTGAGCACTTCTTCAATAAACTAATACTTTAAAAAAAAAATTATAAAAACACAGGAAACATTGTTTATTACTTTTTTTATTATTTTGCGCGAAACTCAAAAAAAAAATTAAAGAAGTACGCTGGCGGGACGCTCTACCCCTCTCCGCGACGTCACGAAAATGGCGCGCTCTGTGTGCCCAGTGCGTCGTTACGTCATTCTTTTCTTGCATGCTGGGGGTATCGGTGGGCGAATAGCCTCGGGGTGTGAAACGAAGAAAGAGAAGGACGTCGGAGCGCCGAGCAATGATTGAAGTGATCGTGGGTGGACGCGTCCTTAGTCAGACTCTGCGAACCCGAGACACTTCACGAGAACCTGTAGATGACGCTCTAGTTCGCACCGATTAGAAAGAGAGAGAGAGAGAGAGAGGGTGGGTAGAGGCAAGGTACAAGCGCAGGCTTACCCACTAATCCTTCCAATCAGAGTCGTCGATCTGACGCGCCTGAGGGCGCTCTGCTTCCTCTCCTCAGTTTGTCTGCGCACAGTGGTCTCAGAGCTCCCTTGCCCTTACGCATGCGCACTCTAAAAAAGCCCGTGTCATTTCTCACACAATACTTGGAGAGCCAATCACCGTAACCCTTACGGAGTGCTCAGCGAATGACGATGTGCCGAAACATACCAGACGCCTCCGTGGGAGGCAGACGCTTCTCCGGTTTTGGTCGAACGTGGCAAAGGGTTCGGATCGCATGAGAATGCGACAGTACTGCAAAGGAAAACCGAGATGCAAAAAAGCAGTCTCGAAGAGGAACAGAGAGTCCCGACTGTGCGACTCGTAATGTGGAAAAGAACTCCAAAAGCAGCTATAGAGTGTGTCATACATTAAACAATGTTTTAACAGTGTTTTTTTGTTGTTTTTTTTACAGCGATTTTTTAAAGTTTTTTGTAAGTTTGTGATGATATTATTATTCATAATAGAACAGCGCGAATTTTACGAGGACAGAGGAAGGAACTGGACAGAACGAGCACTGACTAACAACTGAAAGGTTTATTATCAGGAAACCACGAAGAAAACATACAACAACACGACTCTCCAATCACGATGGAAATGCAGATGCGCCACACAAAATAGACCCTTTCCGAAATTGCTCTTAGCAACAATGAGCCGCTGTCTTGACGGCGCTCGGAAGTGCGGCTGGCCACTATGATCGGACAAGGCGCTGCCATTATGTGGTATGCGCCCGCGATCGCGGGAGCACCACTCCGCCGCTGTGTCCTCGATTGGTTATCGTGGACCAGGACCGAATGTGCAGTTCAAGTTTGTGACTGAGTTCATGAGGAAGTACCTATCGCACTGAAACGGAGACTGTTTTCGTGGCTTCGCTTTTACATCGCGACTGAGACAGGCCGTCGCATTTTTGTGGACGACGCTGTCCACATCGGCGATGGGGTCGCTTTGCGTCTTCGTTGGCGATGTGGTTTACATCGACGATTGAGTTGCTTGTCACGCCATCAAGCTTACGACGTCTTGGATGATCGCGTCCCTTATCACGTCTTCGGCAGCATCAGTATAAAGAACGTTTGCTTTGGCGGCAGTGGCGGTCTTCGACACGACGCTCTCTTGCGCGTTTCGGCTAAGTTGAAAGCAAATACTGTTAACTCTATTTTCGCGGCTTCAATATTTCGGAAATTTTACGAAGTGTGGGTAAGGAAATATTTGACGGACACAATATTTCGCGTTTTGGAGGAAGTACGCCTAGTATTCCTTACCGTAGGTTAATTTTTTTTATCTATTCTTTGCGATATTCTTTAAGTCCCGAAATTCTCGAAAAATAGGTCCTCGCGAAAATTAAGTTGTTTACAGTGTGGTTGGAACAACTTGTTGCACCGAGAAGTGGTGGCTACCAGCAACGTTCGAGAGGTAGCCAGTCTGTCCGAACTGCTTCAGCCTATAGCCGTGTATCTTTCGTGGTTATGTTTTCCCCCCTGACGTTTTATAACGATTTCCCGGTGGCTTCGAACAACGGATCACCCGGGAAGGAAGAGAATGGTACGCCTGGAAGAAGACAGTACCTGAATTTCAGAATTGCCACACGCCACACCCAAATAAAGTATCCACGGGGAGAGCTGTGCACGTGTGCTCGTAGCTATGTTCTTTTTATTGCGCGCGCTATCCCAATGAATCTTTGTGCACGCGCGCATATCCTGACTTACCGCTCATTCACACTGGAACGGATCCGCGTTCGCAAAGCGGTTGCGAACGCGGTTGTATAAAGATCCAGTACAATTTCACGCACATTTCATGACATCAAATAGGCGTGAACTTGTACTGAACCTTTATACAACCGCGTTCGCAACCGCTCTGCGAAGCGAATCGCTTCCAGTGTGAATGAGCGGTAAAGGCCATGAACGATATCGGGTTGCAATGTTCATGGCTTTGAAGAGGCGTACTGTCATAGTCTGGACTAAGTATACTCGCACGGACCGCCACTGATTCAGAAGCTTCTTGGTCGCGGTGAAATTGCCAGGATAAAAGGGGATTATGTCTATCTGCAGTCTTGCCTTCGCAAAGCTCTGAAAGGCGCTACGGTGGCTCTACAGAGTGCTGACCTCTGCGACCGTATACCACATAATGGCGGCCGCGGCCCCGCCGGAGCGGCGCACGTGACCACTCCCAGCGAGTTCGCATAGTTTGGAATCGGCGCCGCTAGATGGCGCGGCATTGCTAAAAGGGTCTATTGGGTGCTATCTGTTGCACAATTCAATTGAATTGATTAGAGAGTCATGTTGTTGTATGTTTTCTTCGTGGTTTCCTGATAATAAACCTTTCAGTTGTTAGTCAGCGCTCGTCCTGTCCAGTTCCTTCCTCTGTCCTTGTAAAATTCGCACTGTTCCATTATGAATACACACCAACTCACCCAGCTATCCTGTTTGATATTATTATTATACTTATATTAGAAGTGCCATTAATAAAACCGGTTTGCTTTCCTTGACGAGTGTGGGTACTATAAACTTTTGCCGCAATCTGCTACATGCAAATGTAAGTGTAATAACAAAGTGAACAATTCAAAGAATGCTGCTTTCATTAACCTCGGCGTGCAAAATGTGTAACTTCGTGCCAATTCGACCAGCAGTTCAATTTAGCAGGACTCAAAGGCTGCCTTCAAATGTAAAAGAATAACCACGTCAACTGCCCCACATGTTGAAAAAAAAAATTTTTTTTTAATAGTTTAATTGTAATTAGCGGGAATTTGCGAACCCAATGTATTTTTTTTTTAGAAAAGTAATGTGAACGGTGTTTAAAACAATTCAGTTCCGTATTATCCGTTAAAGGGGGACCAACAGAAATATTCTTCCGCCTGGCGGAAAGTCCTCCTCGCCCTCTTTCTTTCCCTTTCTCTCTTGTATTGTAGCACGGCGAGGCGAGGGGAAAGGTCCCCTTTGCGCCGGCTTCTTCTGAGAGGATAAGCCGAGAAAATCCCCATTCTGAGCGACGGGCGATGGGTGTGGCAGCAGCGACCTCGTGACTTACAGGTATCTTCAGCTCCTATCGCGTAATCTGCCCCTTTTTTTTTGGCGAGGCCTAGCCCCTCGGGTGTAGGTTTTACGGAGCTGCAAGGCTGCGCCCTCGCAGTCACCGAATTTGAGCTGTCGAAGTTTGATTTAGCCCGTGGCAAAGTAAACGCATACTTGGGAGCTGCGATGCATCCCCGCACCCATTGCAGGAACGTTTCATAGATATTCTCGGTTGATCAAGGAGTTCAAAAGACATGCTCGAGATGTGGTGACTTGAATATGTAAGGATGACTTACATGTTCACAAAATATTCCATCTTAAAAAAAAACGGCTTATCACGCTCAAACCTGCCTCAAATCGGGATCGATGGAAAAGAAAACTATGTACCAGGTGCGGGCATCTTGTAGAAGGTCTCTGTTTTTTAGCACCGAGCACAAATTATTCGAGAACTTTACCAGACTATGTTTTCAGGCCACGCTATATTTAGCGGGAGCTCGCACTGCCACTTCGATGCATTCTCTGAAGCGCGCGCCTGAAGTGGTAGCGGACCTTTGAAAACGATTTACTAAAATGCCCTGTTGTGTGCCTAACTCGCAGAACATGATGGCCAGCGAAATGTATGAAATTCATATTTACACATTCCAACAACCACCTGAGGTGAGAGGGCATCAAAGGTGGATGTCAATATTAGAAAGTTTTAGTGAATCGCTTTCAGCCACTTCGATAACCGTACGGTCCGTCACCCCAAACGAATGTAAGCTATACGAACTACGGCTACGCTGCGCTAAAGCATTCTTTATCGAGTGCGGCTATGGAGCGGAAAATACAATATTAAACCCCTTTTTGGCGAGTCTAGAGTGTCGTGTTATGGTTCAACGTTGCTTGTATTGGTACCATAGCACGGGCCGCCGCTTCGAAGTATTTGTGGTGTCTCACAGAAACTAAAGCAAAAGCAGACAATTTTTTTTAACGTGACACAGAATTGTATTTAACATTGTAAAAAAAAACTTTTAGGTACCCTATGCCACGCACTTAGCACGAACAAACGATCGCCGGTGTTTCCCACTTTTTTTTTCTTGTTAGAAGTGAAGATGTTTAGGAAACTGTTAATGCGAGTATCCAACCTAAGCGGTAGATTTTAGTGCGAGCCAATACATTGCTGGGGAAAATAGCAAAAAGCGCCGATGTCGTGTTTGCGCTAACAGTGTCGCGTAATGTACGCATACCGCTACACAATCAACGGTAACGGAGTAAATCAGTAAATTTAAGTGACCCCCCCCCCCCAAAAAAAAAAGTGGTGTTATTTTTTTTTATAGTTGAAAAGTTTATTTATTTTTATACAAGCGATTCGGTAAAGAGTGCTTCCATTGGGCACCAACTTACGAGGCATCAGTTTGTTCCTATACACTAAATTCTGCATGGCCCTTGCGTAAAAATGTCAATATTGTGTTCGTGCTAGCTGTGTCACGCACAGTAAGAAGACCAGTTCATTGCTCGAACATTAAAAGAAGGCCTTCCTTACGCCAAAAAGACATTTTTCGAGTACGCTCTATTACTGGTGGTTCATAAAATAATCTACGTTGTTTATTTGGAGGAAAGGAAGTGGTGGTGAGGGGAGGGGAATTGAATACAAAAGACGACTGAGGGAACCTCGAACATCGTAAATATTTCGCTCAACCTAAAATCCTGAGTTAATTAAATCACTTTTGCTTTGTCTGTTTAAGAACTTGTTAACAGACGCGCTAAAGGCCAAGGTGAGCGATAAGTCAGATGCACCTGTTTATTTGAGCAAAAAGCGTATGCGAGATGGAACTGAAAAAGCATACGTGTGTAACCGTAGCGATCTCCGACGAAGCCTGAATCTCACTTTTTCTTAAACCACGGAGATGACTGCTTTTGATGACTTGATAAAGCAAGCCAAAGCCGTTAATAAGTGTGACTCGTTGTCAGCTGTGATAATCAAGGCGCTGCGACGATTTCTTGAAACCTTTCATTTATTAAAACAAATTGTGTAATAAATCCAATGCCATATGATGCTTGCGCTGATATTGTAGCGGTATGCGTACATTACGTGGCACTGTTAGCCCGAACGCGACATCGGCGCTTTTTACTATTTCTGCCCAGCAACATGTATTGTCTAGCACTGAGCTCTGCCACTTAGGTTAGATATTTGCATTAACAGTTTTCTAAACATCATTCACTTCTAAGAAAACATAACTAGAAAGACCGGCGATAGTTTGTCCGTGCTAACTGTGTGGCAGTTTACCTAAAATGTGTTTGCAATGCCAAATTACAAATGCATTTCATGTTTAAAAAAATTGGCTACATTTGATTATTTTTTATGTTTAATGCTTCAAAAATAATTTAAAGTGGCAGCACAGATTTAAGCAGCGTTGAACTATAACACAACATGCTTCGATAGCCGCACTCGATAAAGAATGCTTACAGAAAGGTTATAGCTTATTTATTGGTACGGTTATCCAAGAGCTAAAAACGATCCACTAAAAATTTTAGTATCGACACACACCATTGCTGCCTTGTCACCTCATGTGGTTGTTGGGATGTGTAAATATAAATGTCATCTACATTCGTTGGCCATCATTAGTGTGAATTACGCACACAATAATTTGTGCTCGCTGCTAAAAAACAGAAACCTTCTACAAGATGCCCGCACCTGGTACATAGTTTTCTTTTCCATCAATCCCGATTTGAGGCAGGTTTGAGCGTGATAAGCCGTTTTTTTGAAGATGGAATGTTTTGTGAACATGTAAGTCATCCTTACATATTCGAGTCACCACATCTCGCGCATGTCTTTTGAACTCCTTGATCAACCGAGAATATCTATGAAACGTTCCTGCAATGGGTGCGGGGATGCATCGCAGCTCCCAAGTATGCGTTTACTTTGCCACGGGCTAAATTAAACAACTTCGACAGCTCAAATTCGGTGACTGCGTGGGCGCAGCCTTGCAGCTCCGTAAAACTCGTAAAACCTACACCCGAGGGGCTAGGCTTGGCGAGCGCCCCCCCCAAAAACAAAGGGCAGATTACGCGATAGGAGCTGAAGATACCTGTAAGTCACGAGGTCGCTGCTGCCACACCCATCGCCCGTCGCTCAGAATGGGGATTTTCTCGGCTTATCCTCTCAGAAGAAGCCGGCGCAAAAGGGGACCTTTCCCCTCGCCTCGCCGTGCTACAATACAAGAGAGAAAGGGAAAGAAAGAGGGCGAGGAGGACTTTCCGCCAGGCGGAAGAATATTTCTGTTGGTCCCCCTTTAACAAGGTTTGTGTTTATCATTCTTTAGTTTTGTGCAATCTTTTTTT
The DNA here is from genome assembly GCA_037355805.1 of Ixodes ricinus. Lineage (NCBI taxonomy): Eukaryota > Metazoa > Arthropoda > Arachnida > Ixodida > Ixodidae > Ixodes > Ixodes ricinus. The sequence continues at coordinate 28,688 of JAZHYW010043663.1, read as the reverse complement.
TTTTTTTTCGGTCGCATTTAAGTTATTGTTTACCTGCGTTACAATCGGAGTTTATTCATTTTTCAAACGCTTACCGACGTTTGTATTGCGCTACTGAGTAAACAAACGACGGAATGTAGAGCTAGGCTAGAAATTATCTACAGGAGAGGGATATTTCTTTTTCACTCGTAGACCGCCGCGTCGGCTGGTATTAGGGAGTTACTCTTGTTTGTCCGTCTGCCATTTTTCGAATTCTGAAAACTTCTAGTGTGCTGAGAGAGATGATAGTTGAATGGCCCCACCTACATACCAAATCGTACGCGAACCCGTAGTCACCAGAAAGCAAGCTGCACGCCGAGCAGGCAGCTAGCACAGGCGGCCCGGTGCGCTGCCGGATGGCCTGAAACTTACGGCGCCATATGGGGGTGGCTCCATGAAGCCAAGCGCGCGGGGTGTCATTATCTGGTCGCGGCGGGGAGCGGAGTCTCTACACCTTAAGAGCCTTCCTACACCGTGCTGTAGTTGCAGGCAGTGCTGTCAAAGCCACGGGCGGGAGACAGAGGAAAGCCGCTTTGTACAAATTTTGAGCGATGAGCTAATCTTCAACGGGGAAAAAAAACGACAATTGGGGCATGCAAAAGAGGGGCCCGAGTAAGAGAAGAGTTTTCCTTCCCTCTTCTCCAACTGCTTGGGTTATTCTTGCCCCTCCACCTGTGGCATGGAGGTAGGAAGCTTCTGGAGGTTACAGGAGGCCACCCAGAGGTGACACCAGAAGTGTAAAGGGACATCACACCCAACGATGACCAAAACCAAGAGATGCTAGTGGACGAAAAGGAGAGAGTTGGCTTTGCGCCAACAGCTCCACACTTCTGGTTTCATCTCTGGTGGCCTCGTGCCACATCCAGAAACTTCCTACCTCCATGACCTGTGGTAAGGCTGTCACGTGCTTCGCCTCTGTTGCTCCGATAGACTTGAAAGGGACACGGCGTTCGCTCTTTGCCAAGTTACGGTGAAACAAAGTACCTATAAAATAGTTGAAGCCTGTCCACTGGAATTTTGACGTAATCACATTGAGATCGAGCAAAGACACCGATTGGACATGAGTGCAATGGGGTCGTGTGTGCGACTTCGAAATCCGGCTGTTCTTTCATACAAAAACCGGCGGGTGGGAACCGGCCGCCAAAAGCTTTCTCCGCTTTTTTTTTTTCCTCTGTCACGTGCATTGTTACTAGAGCAACTCAGTAGGGAAACTGCTATAGGAGCCTGCTATCGAGAGCTGGCTTCGACCTGTGCTCAGCGAGAGTGTAGCGCCACCGTCTTTGCCTCAGCGACCACTCCAGAAACTATGCACATCTGTGTTGGCAAAATGAACTTCTTCTGACTCCCCTTGTCTCAAAACAAACTAGCCAACGAACAAACGGAACAAACTCGCCACAAAGGGGCGGCGCCGTAATCAAATCTAGCTGGCCGTGACTCGGTTCCAGTGGATGCAACGGTCTGGGTTCTAAGGACGAGTTTGACAACCGAGTAGTTGTAGTAATTTTGGTCACGTGCAGTGAGGACCCAAGATTGTGTTTATGGACTGGATTTCATAAAGTTTTGCGCAATCGGCCAGATATTGCGCACGGTTTGACATGCATCTTTGAATATTTGGCTCCCGAGAAATAGCACGGCGCTCTCTGGCAGGGGCAACCGAGGTGTTTTGCAGCAAAGGGACGTGAAATGTGCAAAATGAGAAGGTAGTCAACTTTATTCGAGCATACACGTGCCAAGTAAACGGAAGTTTAACGTGCCAGACACTCCTGAATCAAGCTTTGGACCACTAGGCCTAGCCTAGGCCAAGTACGAAGATGACTCGAGTATCGACGCACAGGCAGGTAGATAAATCTTGACACACTTCTTTGGGTACGACTAAAAGATTGACTATACTTCGTTTCAGCTTCCGTCCGAGCGCAGCCAAAGGCTGAGGGACGGTTCGCAACTTCGAGAAGAGCATTCCTACGCACCACAAAGTAGTCCGCAAAAGTATTTTTTTTTTAATAACTGTTTTGTGCGTAAACATTGCACAATATTCCAGATGTGTACTTGCTGAGAATGATTTGCAACTAAAGGAATTAAATATCTGAAGTTTATGTTTTTATTAATATATGTAAATGCATGTGGTTTGGTGAAAACACGTACATCCGCTGGCAACACGGCTGCAGCGCTCGGTTTTTCTGTGTGATTTCGTTCCCGTAATGGCCGAATCATGTGCTTCGCTGCTTTCCTCACCGAGTCGCTTCAAAACGTGCTTTCGCAAAGGCACGTTTGGGCGTCAGGCGCGAGAGGTCGTGACGAATGTCTACTTTCAAATTCAGCAGGATACTCCGGCCGCGTCGTACCGTGAATCGCGTTGTAAACAAGAAAAAGCGTCCGGCCCACTACAATTCACTGATACGCGGCGAAATCAGGGCACCCCTTTACCTGCCGACCACATTGAACGCCGAGAAGCTGGTGGAAAGGACTGCGCCTCGAGCCCTGGTATATCCAGACAATACAAGGAAACATCAACGGCCGGGTCATCGGGCACCTTGCAACGTGTACTTACATCTCGAAACTATGCCGAAATGCCGAACAGATGGAAAGCTCGGACACAGACGCCAGCGGCCAGACCTACGTGCTGACATCCCCTGTGACTAAATTTCAGAACGTGAAAGGGCACTTTTTAAACCTGTAGCAGACGATACCGTTGATACACCCGTAGCAGACGAAATACTCGGCGAGCGCGGGCGGCGCGGACGACCAGCGGCGCAGCGGAGTGATACAAAAGTGCAGGCGAGATCGCGTGACCTATTGCCGGCGTGTGATTGGCTCCGGCCACATGTAGCTTTGGCTGCGCTCGGACGGAAGCTGAAACGAAGTATAGCCACAATCCTTCCTTTTACATGTAGCAACACGGGTGGAGCATTGCAGATAAAAACTGCTCATCAAATGGAAACTTAGAAAGTGGCAAGAAACTTTTTTGCAGTGCCTGTATACCAGCCCACTTAAGTTTCAGTGTTACCAGACTGAAGCAAAAGAATACAAAACCATGGCTGAATTGGGCAAGATCGATCACATGCCGTAAAAGTTTTATTCTCACTTCTTGCCTATCCACATTCAGCCTATCCAGATTGGGGAAACCATAAAAATTATCGCTTTTGAGTCAGTTATGAAAAGTGTAAAAGTGTGTGGCGACAGCACTGCCTCCTGGAAGGGGTAGCACCACCTATGGCTACATAGTTACGTTACTCTACAAGAGATGGCACTTGACGCATAAAAAAAAAAAAATCAGCAGAACCCATCCTTTGGGAATGATTATCTACGTTAATGCGAATAGCATCAAACGGTGCGGAGTTATGCGCGTTCGTCAGGTGGCCGGCACACTCTAGATACGCCAGCCCACTCTTGAGGCGATTCTAAATTTGTTGACACTTTCACAGCCCTGCGCACGATCTCCGCAGCCCAGCACGTGCGTTTGTGTCACTTAGGAAGGCGAGCAAAGCACGCGCCATACGCACAAACACTCAAAATGGTACCGACCAGACTTTCTGGCGTCTCAGCTAGTCTCAACCAACGGTACTTTAAACGGTTGTTTATATCTTTACCATAGGACGCGCTTTACAGCGCTGTCACAGCTACCGGTGCGCGCGAGTTCCATGCACGAGGGCTCATCCTCCTCGTGAGGCTGAGCACGGCGCTACATCACCCTCTCCCGAGCGCGGGAGAGGGTGAGCTAGCGGCCGTGCTCAGCCTCACGAGAGAGGAATGAGCCCTCGTGCATGGAACGCGCGCACCGGTAGCTGTGACAGCGCTGTAAAGCGCGTCCCATGGTAAAGATATAAACAACCGTTTAGAGTGCGTTGAATGACTGCCTTCATAGCTCTGTGGTTAGCGCGTCTGCCTGCTGATCAAAGGGTCAACGGTTCGAATCCCAGCCGGCGCCGGCCTTTTTTATTTATTTATCGACCCGCGGCGTAAGAGGTTAGATAGCTAGATAGATAGATAGATACATAGACGAAAAGTGCGTGAAGTATCCAAAGAATGCTACTCAGCATTAATATTGTGTTACACTGGGGAATATAAAAAATCGGCAGAACCCATCCTTTGGGAATGATTATCTACGTTAATGCGAATAGCATCAAACGGTGCGGAGTTATGCGCGTTCGTCAGGTGGCCGGCACACTCTAGATACGCCAGCCCACTCTTAAGGCGATTCTAAATTTGTTGACACTTTCACAGCCCTGCGCACGATCTCCGCAGCCCAGCACGTGCGTTTGTGTCACTTAGGAAGGCGAGCAAAGCACGCGCCATACGCACAAACACTCAAAATGGTACCGACCAGACTTTCTGGCGTCTCAGCTAGTCTCAACCAACGGTACTCTAAACGGTTGTTTATATCTTTACCATAGGACGCGCCTTACAGCGCTGTCACAGCTACCGGTGCGCGCGCGTTCCATGCACGAGGGCTCATTCCGCTCTCGTGAGGGTGAGCACGGCCGCTACATCACCCTCTCCCCGAGCGCGGGAGAGGGTGAGCTAGGGCAGTGCTAAGCCTCACGAGAGCGGAATGAGCCCTCGTGCATGGAACGCGCGCGATGGTAAAGATATAAACAGGTGTTTAGAGTGCCTTGAATGACTGCCTTCATAGCTCTGTGGTTAGCGCGTCTGCCTGCTGATCAAAGGGTCAACGGTTCGAATCCCGCCGGCGCCGGTCTTTTTTATTTATTTATCGACCCGCGGCGTAAGAGGTTAGATAGCCAGATAGATATATAGATAGATAGATAGATAGATACATAGACGAAAAGTGCGTGAAGTATCCAAAGAATGCTATTCGCATTAAAAAGAAATGGCATATAAGTCGGAATGTTGTATAAGGCGCACCAAGAAAAATGTTTGAAAACACCTGTGATGTTCACACCAAAATGCAGGTACACGTTTGCAAGTCCAGCTTCAGGGCGCCGCCATCTTGCTCAGTTGGGGTGCGCTTGGGCGCGACCAAAATTTGATTACGACGCCTGCTACGTGATCGGATTATGACGCGTTCAGGCGCACCCCAATGAGCGCAAGATGGCGGTGCCCTGAGGCCGGAGTTGCAAACATGTATACGCATGCTCGGCACGGAGGCTTGGACCCAACGGCCGAGTCGTGACGTTGTCCGAGCGCTACGACGTTGCGTGAAAGTAGAGAAGCGGTTCGCATGCGTCGATTCTTTTATGTGGTGTCGGTCGAGTACTTTGTCCCGTCGTGTCCGCGCTCCATCTTGTTGCCCGAAGCCCACCCCCTCTTTTCCCTTGTCGAACATCGGCCAGGAGGCCCTGCAGTGCCTGGCACAGCTCAGGGGTGGCTCGGAGTCCGAGGAGGCGGCGGAGGAGGCAGCGTACACCGGGCTGGCACGCCCTGTATGCGCGCTTTCCGGCAGCTGGCCACCGCCCTGGCCGTGGGGCTGGACCGGCTGTGGGCGGGGCGCCTGCCCGAGGCCCTGTCGCTGCTCAGCGGGGGCCTGCGCCCTCAACGAGGCCCTGCAGGGGGCCGCCCCGGCGGGGCCCAAGGCCCGCCACCTGGGCCTCGACCCCAGGCTGCTGGACCACTGCCGCAGGCTGGCGTTGCTGGTGAGTGCAAGTCGTCTTGCCCGGCGAGTGACGGGGTGGAACTCGGTCGGATGCGTGTGGCTCTCTGAACGGGTCAAACATGACCCAAGCTCTAACCGAATGGGTTTCGGGGTTTTCGTTGCGCTTCTTACTGCGAGGCAGGGAAGCGCCAATTTGAAATTTTTCTTGCCTCGCGGTAAGAAACGAAACTTTTAAAAAATTGGCACAGTATTCGTCAAGTGCCAAACTTAGACTACTGAGCATACCGGACTAACCAAGATGCTTCTACGCGTCAGCCACTTCCCTGAGCGTGCGGGCTGGACGCACATGAAACTTGACGTGCATGCTCTGGTTCTGAGTGGTAGAATCCACCCTACCTCATGCACTTTGCACATTTTTGCTCTTAGACCTAACAAGTGCCCCATCCCCAGCTTTCGAGACTACAGTCGCCGACCGATTTTTGGACACCAATAATTCGGACTTGTTTCATTCTTCGGACCTAAAGCAGGAACCGTGACCTACCCGATAAAAATAGTGCATATTTATGAACAATGTTTCAGACAGCTTGAAGTCCGAAAGTTTGATTTTTCTAACAAAATTGTTGCGAGCAATCAGTGGGAAACACTACCGAGAAGTGGCCATTTTGGATTCTATGTTGGCTGCAGATGGATTGGCTTGGTTTGGCAGTGCTACTTGAGTACTGCTAAGTCCTACTGCTAGGTGATGCTGTACGGCGTTTTTTCTCTAGCTGCATGTCGTTATCATCATCATTGTTGTTACCTTTTTGCTTTGTTCATTCACCATTGCAGTCGTGGACCTGCGCCTGTAGTCTCGATCTCGTCTCGGTGAATCATGTTTTCGGACTACGCTGGCTTGGACGTCATTGCCCCATCCGTTCTTCCGCCGCCGCGATGTGTTGCTAAGAAGCGCAGAAAGTACTCGACCATAACGCTAGAAAAGAAGGCAGTGATTCTCAAGCTAACAGAAAGTTGAACCCAAACGGAGGCGTAACCTAAAACAAGGCACGCAGGCGTGACCTGAAGCAATGCACTATTTTTGGCTTTTTTGAGCCCGCTTTAGACATAATAAAGCCGAGTTTTTTTTAATCTGCTGATTTTTCTAACTGCTCTATTTTTCAGTCGTTTTCTCGGTCCCTGTGAAGTAAAAAATTCGATCGGCGACTGTGTCTCCTTTTACGTAAGCGCTTGCTCGGTATTTTAAAGTATTTATTTTGCCGTGAGAGAAAGATCACTTGTGGTTATGTGTGATGGAACAGTGTTTGAATCATGCTTAAGCATTTTTATGCATATTTTAAGGAACTAATTGCAGCTTTAAATTTGCATATGGCATTCTTGTGAGATTGTTAAGGTATTTTCTGAACCCTGAGGATTGTGGCAGCCTTATCTTGCAGTGCTTTTTTTTTTTGTGGTGCTTTCATTATTTCATGGTGTACAGTTTAGTCAAGAATTGCCCAGTTTAGCTTCGTCGCAAAATGCAAGGTGCCGGCGATCGTTGCCCACCTTGCTGAGCCTTCCAAACCGTTAATGACAAGCACCTCCTCTAGGAGCAATATCGTCCCGTATTGAAAATGGCAGTCGCAAGGATGCCGCCGACTTTACGCTCGCAACGCCTGCCAAAGCTGCAGCAGCCACGGTCCTGGGAGCCGCCATTTTCTAATTATGCTCGTCTTGGCAAACTGCTAAGTGGTATTAGCCAACTTCTCGTGCATCCCAAACATTGCCTCCTGGGAATGGCAGTTGTCTATGCTCCGTTGCCCCTCAATGTGAGAACAAGTTTGGCAGGTCACAAGATACAAAAATAGTATTTTTGAAAATTTTTCTTCATTGCACATTGAAAGTTAACCCACTCCTCATTTTCACCCAATTTGCTCTCAATTTTGGGTGGGCTATATCTCGGGATATTACGGAAGTAACAATCCTTGAAGGCTGAAGGACAGGTCTACCTTTTCATAGAAAATTGTGTGCTGTGCCCCATCATACATGCCAAAATTTGAAATACTTTTTTGTATGAGTGTTTCCTTGAAAAGTGCATAAAAGTACTAGGTATTTGCCCATGTTTCTTCTATACCAGCAATCTTTTAACACAGAATGTGTTACTGTTAAATCTCAATACACCTCCCGCACTGAAGGTTTGAACAAACTGTAGCGCTCTCATTTTGGGTAATACAAGCTCACCTAACTAAGCCTCGCACTACTTATGGCACCCTCGCTGAGCTTCTATCTTTCTATAAAGCTGAAGAACAGAAGAACACCTTTAAACATCCAAAATCTGCTAGATTCAACGATACAGTCGCCGACCGATTTTTGAAACTTCGCAAGGACCGAAAAACGTCCAAATAACAAAACAGTCCGAAAAATCAGCAGATTAAAAAACTTGCCTTTATTACGTCTAAGCGGGCTTAAAAGAACTGTCAATAGTGCCTTGCTTCAGGTTACGCTTCCGTTTGTGTTTGGCCACTTTTGATTAGCTTGAAACTCGCTGCCTTCTTTTCTAGCTTTATGGTCAAGTACTTTATGTGCTTCTTAGTGACACTTTGCGGCGGTCCAAGCCAACGTAGTCCGAAAACACGATTCACCGAGACGAGATGAGAGGTGCAAGTCCACGACTGCAGAATGGCAAATGGTAGCAATAATGATAATAATGATGCGCAGCAAGAGAAAATAAAAGCCGTTGCATAGCGTCACCTAGCGGCAGGACTTAGCAGTACTCGAGTAGTGCTGCCAAACCAAGCCAATCTATGTGCAGCCAGCATAGAATCTGAAATGGCGGCTTCTCGGTAGTGTTTCCCGCTGATTGCTCGCGATGACCTTTTCCAAAAAATTTAACTTTCGGACCTTAAGCTGTTTTAAACATGGGTCGTGAATACGCACTATTTCTCTCGGGTAGGTCACAATTCTTTTTTTATTAGGTTCGAAGTACCGAACATGTCCGAATTATTGGCATCCGAAAAATTGGTCGGAGACTGTACACATCTCTTATCTCTGCATGATGACGTCAAAACATCTGGCATCCCGACGTGTTTATTTCCCTTTTTCTTTGGAGCGCTTGAAACGGCCTTTATTAGCTTTAAAGGGACAATGAGGCCGATTTCGGACATATTTTTGGCGATTGAACTGGGTCCCAGGCACGTCTCAGGCCACGTTGCCCGAATTTCAGTCAAAACCGGCGCTTGTGTGCCGCGCAAATCAATTAAACAGACGCGGTAATAATCGCACCGGGATCGACTGGGCCGACGCCCCGAGAGTTGCGGGAGAAGCCAGGAGAAGCGGAGCTCATGTGACCGATGCGGGGCCAAGAAGCGCGACGTCACAAAAGACGCGTCAGCGATTGGTCGAAACGAGAACGTGCCCTCGGTCACGTTTTGGTTCGTGATTTTTAGGAATACTGTTCTAATTTCCGCTTGAATAACCATGAAAAGTATAAATCGGACCGGAAATGATTACTAACCCATAAATAAAGCAGCATAATTGCATAAAACTAAAAAGAAAAGAACACGGTACTCGAAGGATTTTGCAAAATGCTAGCTGTAGATGGCTGTTCTAATGGTCGACTGAAGACCAGTATTCGTTCGGGCGACGCTAGTTTTCACGTGTGGGTTGCTGTTCGTGTTCTTTGACGACGAAAGAAGACGTCCGCGGAGGAACCGGATCTCGGAACGGCCGCAACGCTGCCGCTTTCCCCTCGGCATCTCCAACGCGTCCGTCCTTTGGCATGCGGGCCGCTTGTTGCCGGCTGGGCGGTCTCCGTCGGGTCCGCCACACACGTACACCCGTTCCGTTGGTGTTCGGTCACTAAACGGAAGCTCGAACTCGCTCGCGAGAGCGGCATTGCCGTCCATGTTGACAGATTCGGCGAAACGACCGCGCCACCGCGCTTCTATAACCCACCGCGGTAACCAGAGTCTCGATCTCCTAAATAATACCGATACCGACTATTCACACTTGACGTCACTCCCTACGTCACCTCCGTTTTCGGAGGCCCAGAAACGAGAATGGAGATTGTTCAGTTTCGCTTTCTTTCTTCTTTCGTAGGCACAGAAATATGCGTCACAAATGTCTACAAAAAATTGGGCAGCATGCTATGTTCCCAAGAAGCATAAAAACACCGTTTAGAAAAATTAAATAAAATCGTCTTCATTGTCCCTTTAACCTGTGCTTTGACAGCATTCGAATTTTTGTGGTTTCGTTTTATTTTTCTTGGGATCTTGCTTTTTGCACCAGAGCAGGCAGGCACGCTTCTACATGTGTGGCAGTTTGAGATGCTCAAGTTTGCCTTACCGAAAACAAGTCCAGTCATGTGATTGCTGCGCCAATTGCACCAAACTGCGCCAAGGGCTAACCCTGCTACATCCTGCTACATTTCGCCAAAATATGGGTAATCTGCACCAAGCCTGCTCCAAAAGACCAATTTAGGTCGCCTTTCAAAACCGAAACTAAACTGAGTACTGTAATTGAGCAGGCGGTGATATGTGGCGCAAGCGGCCACCTGACAAAGTACCTTGCATCAATTGTCCACCAGGTCTTGCATGGTTTTCTCGGCATCTCGCATTTCGCGCTCTCGTCTTGTGGGTCTCGTCTCTCCTCTCTTCTTTTATATTTTCAGTGATAGACACTGACGTGTGCAGACGCTCCGACGCTAGAGTGCCGGGTACCAGCTATGCCGTCATGCTGTGAAACGAAACCTTGTTTTTGCGCGGCAGGAGTTACTTTGTGAGCTGAAGCGACGGCCGTGGGAAAACTAAATTTGGTCAGTGCCTTTCAGTGACTGTGGTCGCGCGACGTCGAATGTTGCCGTTCCCACATCACTGCAGATATGGTACTTTCTAAGATGAAACTAAGTACCACCGCATGTTCATCAACATTCCTGTTCTTGTTTAAATGATACATTACTACAAAAATCCATCTTTAATTCAAAAACTGCTCTCTCAAAGTATTGTTTATCTAGATTCCTCTCGGTGGGCCTTCTTTCGAGAGGGATCTCGAATTTGGTGAAGAGAAGTGAGCTAAAGCAAAGAAGGCAATGTCTGCAAGCTGAACCCGCACAGCACGCTTGCTTGTCTCGAGTTCAGTCGTTGCACAAAGTGTTCCAAGAAAGTTTTGAGGCTGGCTCGCAATGTCTTGCATCGATGCACTCAGGTTCTTTATTTTTTGTGTTTTTGTGTGTTTAGCTTGTACCTTGTTTGCCGGCCTGGCAAGCATGCGCCACTGGACTGTTTTTGTCGCATGCTCGAAAGTTACGTTTTGTGTACAATTTTGGGGATAAGGTAGCGATGGAGCTGAGGAGCATGGTTTCGGTTTCGATCGGACAGCCGTTGTCTGCGCTCGCGTGACGAAGCATGCCCAACAGCAAGTACCTCACGTGCATGCGAACATGATTGCGTGACTGAGGCACCAGCTGGGACGCTTGCAACTCATTGTTTTACGTTTGCTTACTTATGACGAAAATCTGGTACGTCGGGAACCAGTAAAACGGTGGCAAGCGGTTTTTCGAAATTGTTTGGCAATGCCTACAGCACTGTACACTTGTGGGATGTTCGAGCAGTAAAAACCGAAGCAGCGAGTTCCGTCACGACACGTCACATGAGAACACAACACAACACAAAGTGCCCTTTGTTTGTACAGCACTTGAAACAAATATTTTTATTTTTCTAAGAATATCTGCTGCAAAATCCACTTTTGCTGCTCCGAAACACTGTCTTGGCTGCTCCAAAGCCGCTTTTGCTGCTCCAAAACACTGTTTTGGTTGCTCCAAAGGCCACATTTGCTGCTCCAAAACACTGTTTTGGTTGCTCCGAAATGTGCGCCAAAATGGCTTAGGCGAATCACATCATTGCAAGTCCTAACAAGTCCTTTTTTGCAGTGCCCCTGGGCAACGCAGGAAGCCTATATAACGAATGTCACAGGACCATTGAAAATCATTAGTTCTTCTGAAATATTGCGTAGTGAAAACCTCTTAGATCGGCAGTTTATAATAATTAAATTGGACGAAAGAAATAACCCACCTCTGCAACGAGATGGCACTCTGTCTTTTCCAATGAAAATGAGTTGCACGTAAGGAATCTGTAGTCTGTTTCTAGTAGGTGCAGCACAAACACTACAGGATGAATGATTCCATACCGTCAATGTTCTTGTCAGGCACCACTGGTCACATCAATACAGCTCAACACACAGCGTGCAGTGTGTTCGAACGCAGTGTGAACGAACGCGTTGGAGCATGTTGTACCGTTGAGTAGAGACAAAGGCAGCTAGGTTTAGCATCTACCCACTAATCCTTCCAATCGGAGCACGGTGCTCTGACGTCCTTGCCTGCTTTCATCTCCTCCTCTTCCCCAGTTTCTCACTGTACAGCTTTGGCAGGATTTTCTTTCAAAGATGCTACGCGTGACGATGTTAGGGCTGTCGAGGCACAAGATACCTCTCCAGTTCCTCCGTGCAACATTGCCGCGGAGCAACGTGCAATACGCTGTGTTTTCGCTGCCTTTGCTGGTGTGGCATTTTCTAAATCTCTCTGGTGTGACATTTGTGCAGGAACTGAATGAGAAGTGTGCCAGCCAGTTCGAGGAGGGCAGCCTTGAAGAGGGGCTCGAGGCCCTTCGGCTCATGTCCCAGGCGGTGCTGCCCTGCCTGGCACCCCTGCTGGCCCCACAGGCATCATCCAGGGATGCACGCGCCATCGAGGAAGTCCGCAGCCGCTGGTGCGCCATGCTGGGCCTCGCCATGACCGGTCAGTGGGCGGTCCAACCCCCCCCCCCCTGCGTCCTCCTTTTATGCCTTCTAACCATCACCGCACAGCTTTCATTACCTCTATGAAGACATCCCTATCCTTAACTGATTTCTCCCTCTAACTTAAAGCCTCGCCAAGCGCTATTTTCAGAACCACTTTGCGTATCGTCACGCACTATTCATCAACTAGAAGTTGGGATCCCCCATTGCGGCGCATCTTCTTAAGGGGGAAGCTGGCATGGAACCTAAACTTTATTATTTTAGAGCTATCTGTATGACATTTTCAGGATACATTCATAGCACACATATAAGAGTAACTGCGAAGTTTCGTAAAGCTGTGCCCATGGGTTCTTAATTTACAAAAGCTTTTAATGCGAATAGCATTCTTTGGATACTTCACGCACTTTTCGTCTATCTATGTATCTATCTGGCTATCTAACCTTTTACGCCGCGGGTCAATAAATAAATAAAAAGACCGGCGCCGGCTGGGATTCGAACCGTTGACCCTTTGATCAGCAGGCAGACGCGCTAACCACAGAGCTATGAAGGCAGTCATTCAACGCACTCTAAACGGTTGTTTATATCTTTACCATAGGACGCGCTTTACAGCGCTGTCACAGCTGCCGGTGCGCGCGCGTTCCATGCACGAGGGCTCATTCCGCTCTCGTGAGGCTGAGCACGGCCGCTAGCTCACCCTCTCCCGCGCTCGGGAGAGGGTGATGTAGCGGCCGTGTGCGTATGGCGCGTGCTTTGCTCGCCTTCCTAAGTGACACAAACGCACGTGCTGGGCTGCGGAGATCGTGCGCAGGGCTGTGAAAGTGTCAACAAATTTAGAATCGCCTCAAGAGTGGGCTGGCGTATCTAGAGTGTGCCGGCCACCTGACGAACGCGCATAACTCCGCACCGTTTGATGCTATTCGCATTAACGTAGATAATCATTCCCAAAGGATGGGTTCTGCTGATTTTTCAGTATGGTTCACTTGCTTCCTTTATCCCAGGCCTGGAGAAATAGCAAAACACACTGGGAATGGGAAATTTATTATAAGCATTCCTGGATAGGCACCCCAGGGCATGACAAAACCCTTTTTATTAATTTCTTTTCAAAATTTTTTTCCACAACATTGAATTTCATATTGTTGGTCATATTCTCATCTATCAAATTTAATTTGAGTATTAGAAAATTTTAACTCTATTTTTTAAAAAGGAAGCTTGTCATGCGCTCAAGAAGTGATTTAGGAACAGAATTTAAAAAAAACTGCACGCAAATTTATTAAACAGTTTCCGAGATATCGCAGGGATGAGCTGCAGTGCTAGCGGAAAAATCTATTTTGATAAAATGGCAGTTGAAAGTTGCACACACATTTTCAGCATTGAGCCCGTTTCACGTGGCGCGATTCTGCTTGCAATTCTCATTCTCGTGCGGCAAAAAGCTTGTGGACGCCGTACTCATGCACATAAGTCACCATCCACTGCTTTTATCCATTTGTTTTCTCTCGAGCTAGTAACATTGCAACCGAAAATCACGAAAATCGCAAGCAGAATTGAGCTACGTGAAATGGCTTTACCCGCGGAGTAGCTGACGTGTACTTGCGCACTTTCTTTTTTTCCGCTGTTGTCTTTACTTAGTTTTGATGGCCGATGACGTAGATAGAAGAATCACAATCTTCGCAGACTCACACGGCTATTTTAGCCACTGAGAGAGACACCCGCATTTATCAGGAAACCGCCCCGGAGCAGACGACGTGCCAGGAGAAAATGTAGCCTAGCATACCGGTTTGAAGTTGTTTTACCTATTCCACCGTGACCCAAAGAGAAGGGTGCATACACTGTTTTCCAAAATGTAGAAAATTGAACGGAACTGCCCTTTAATCTCTATTGTGGCTGAGACGGGAGCAGTAACGTGAAACGTTGGATTGCTTGCAGAAGAGAAGCAGGAGCGGCTACAGGAGCTGCTCAGCAAGCTGTTGGACCCCGGGGCAGAGCTCCCCGTCCCTGCTATCGCCCCCTGACCGTCCCGCGCCTGACCGACCTCGGGGCTGCCTTTGAGACCGCCATGCGCCGCCTTACTGCCAGCGGACAACTGGAGGCTGCCCTCTCTTCCGCCTCTTAGCCTCCTTTCTTTCCTTCTCAACTCACAGTCCTTCTGGGCGCGGCCCCGACCGACCTGCGTCTTCGCCGGGCCGGTTTGGTTTTGTGCCAGCTGGCAGCTATCATGTCGGTAGTTAGTGCGAGACATGCACGCACGTGCGAAGGGAATCACGTTCGTGCATCAGCTCGAAGTTCGGTTGCCGTCGGGCCGCTCGAAAAGTCGTCAGACAATCTGTGCCTGTGTCGGAGCGGCACTTAAAATGCAAACTAAAAATTTCTCGTCTTTTTTTTTTTTTTTTCGCTTTGGGATTAGGCAGTAAGATGGGGTCCCTATGTTTCTTCTTTTCGTTTTTTTACTTGGGCTTCCACGTCCTCGAACAAACTAACTTACTCGCTAGGGTGCTGTTCCCCGCCCTCTTCCTTCCTAACTTGATTTTGTTTAGTTTGCAGTTGCGTGTGCTAGGTTTAGCGACCCGTTTTTCTACGGTTTCGAACGTCTCTTTTTTTTTTGGGGGGGGGTGTTATCAATTCTCTTTTGCTGTTTTCCTCAAGACACTGGCCTTGTAACTTCGAGGCACCCTTAGCTTTATTTAGTTTGTCGATTTGTGAAAACAAGTCTGCCCGAAGCTGTAGACTTTATTGGGCATTGCGGCAATTTATGTTTGAACAAAGTTTCTGGATGCATGGCACCTAGGTTTTTCTTCCAATTCCGATCACAGTTGTAGAGTTCTTAGCGCTCTTTGCTTCTCTCTAACATTGTGTAAATTTTTGTGTACAAATGTAAATAAAAGCATTGTTTCTGTTGCACTATTTATTTTAAACTTCCCCACTGCTATGAAGAATTGGGCTACATATTGTTGGCAAACTTGCTTGTTGTCTCGATGTCAAAAGAGAAAGTGTACTTTTCATAAGACATATTCATCACACTCGTAGTTCTTTCCCACAAAATTCACTGCCACGCATGTGCTTGTTTCGTGCTACAAGGTTGTTTTAATGCGAAAGCATTATTAAACTACTAAAGATTTTCAGCTATATTGGTCTCCTAATATGCATATTAGGTGTGCACAGTAGACCATTTCAGCTCACTGTGCTTGCACCTCATTGCGTATGCAGAGTGGCAGTACGCACTCCTTCACATTCGCAACCTCTTCAAAGGACCCGACGACCTTGACGTCGTCCTAGAGGTTGTCCTGGAAGTCTTCCTAGACATTGTATTTGAGATCGTTTTAGAGATCACCCTAGAGGTCGTCCTTTATTTAATGCAATAGCCTTATTAAGCTACTACAAGTCTTTCAGCTATGTATATTCTGGCCTCCTAAAAGCGCAATAGGTATGTGCACCAGACCATTTCAGCTCACCGTGCTTGCACCCCACTGCACCGTGCATATGCGGAGCGGCAGTACGCTCTCCTTCACATTTGCACCCTCTTCGAAAGACCCGACGTCTGTCGTTGTCCTTGAGGTCGCCTTAGAGGTGGTTCCAGATGTCTTTGACGTCGTCTTGGACGACATCAAGGATGACCTCTAGGGTGATTTCAAGGATTTAGCATAAAGTTTCCTTACTAAATTTAGCAAAAAAATTGATGTCGCAGCCTATGCACCAATTCAGTTTCCCTGCTAAATTTGGCGGTGTGCAACGATAATTGCTGTTGCATTCATATAGTATCACCCCTGTAGTTTCTACAAATTTGCCTCAACCATAAACTTGCTGCCGTCTTTTTTTTTTTTTTTAATCTTATTGTGATGACATCCAAATTCTGATGCGCAGGCTTTGAATATTTTAGGTGCGTTTACTCGGACCCATTCACTGGACGGCAAGGCAATCTTGCAGTTATCCGGCAAAACCGATCTCGCCCGCTCCCAGTGGCGCGTGCCGTCCACGATTTGCTTGAACGCCGCTCAAAGCTGTACAGTACATGTGCGCTCTTCATTTCGGAAATGCCCCGCGCCTCAGCACACGCTCACGTTGCACGCGAGCGATAAATGTGAAATAGAAATAAGAATTTCAAAATAGTCGAAAGGAAGCCATTATCGTTTTCATAAAATGTAATGCAATAAATGCTGCGATTTTTTTTTATGAAGTTAATGTTATGGGAATTTTTTGGGTACATGGGTATCCGTGCGCTGACGCACATTGTCACAGCTCGCGCGGTCTTCACCTCGTTCACTTGTCGCTCTAGCAGGCTACCTGCTAGAGCCACAGCGCTAAAGCTAGAGGTCCTTGATTTACGTTAGCAGCTGAAACCGTGCGGCGTGGTAGAATACAACTATACTTCGTTCCACCTTCAGTCCGAGCGCAGTGGACGTCACGAACTACCCCAGCCGATTCAGTGCCGGGAGAAAATCACGTGACCTGCCGGTTGGGCAGAGCGACACAGGGAGCTCAAGGTCGCATGACACTCTCTCAACGCTGGATTGGCTGGGATGGCTCCTAGCGTCCGCTGCGGTGCGGATGCGGGAGAGGAGGCGACCTCCCCTTCACCGTTCGCTCCGCTGCGATGGAAAGGGGTGGGAGGAGCTTGCACTTCGTTCTTCAACTTCGTTCAGGTTTTAATTAAGTCCTTAGGATATTCTCGATTTTCTTTTATTGTTCAAACTTATCTAAAGAAAAGAAATCAAAACCAGGCACAAGCTAGGTGCCGCAAGCTACCTACCAATCCAGAAAACCTGTTCACGGTTAATTTTGTTATATCCACCTATTGTGTGTGATTCTTTAAATCTATCCGATTATGAATCGAGTTGCCGATATGTCGTCTGCGGTGTTATTACTCACGAGCGCGCACTGAGCAAGGTCTCGACGGGTATACACCTTCATTAACCGTGCCAAAGATTGTGAAATCCGATCCGCCGATCCGCCCGAACGGAGAAAGCGGGCTGTGTACCATCTCCTATTTGCGCGCCGGCAGTTGCGCGTCCATTCGCTCTTCCGGGTAAAGCACGATTGTCGACTGTTTGCAGCTGGCCGCCCTAGGCGTGGCTGGGTGATTCCAGGCGATTCCGTGTTGTGTTCTACTTGACCGTCCAACCAACCTTCGGCAACCCGTCACGATGGACGCGAATCGGCCGTCGACGACGGAGACGCCAGCGGACGCAGAGCCTTTGCTGCCTGCCGAGAAACCCCCTGCGGAGAAGCCAGCGTCCACGGAACCCGTGAAGCAGGCCCGTGCCATCCTGCGCACGTCGCTGGGGTCTCTCGTGTACAAGTTCGCGAAGGGCATGCTGATCGCTGGCAGTCTCTACATCATGGGCTGGCTCAACTTGAGCCCGGCCTGGTTGCTTATGGGGGTTGCCTCGTACGTGGCCCAAAAGAACTACATCGAGCAGAAACGAATTCGCACCGGCATCACGAGTACGGAGCACGAGAAGACGAGCGTGCTGGCTACTCTGGAAGACCTTCCTGCCTGGGTAGGTGGCCAGTTCCGCATTCTTCAACTATGAGTTGGTCTCGTAGTAGTCAATGAGACGAACGTGTTTTCAATCGTGCGTGTAAAGTGCACGCTTCGACACGCGTGCACCTATTTGTTATAATCCCATTGAAGGGATTGTTTACACGGCTGGTTACTTCTGCATCAATCTATAATGCGTGCTGTCTCTGTTGGAACCCTTCTTTTAAAAATTTTGTAGCGTATTGATCGAATGTCAACGTTACGTCACAATGTCTGTATCTGTAATAGACTCGGTGAGCCTAGTCACATTAAAGAAAAATACCTTTAAATTGCACGCAGCGGTACATGCGAATAATGAAGGACAAATTTTGTAGGGAATCAAACAAAATACTGCTCAGATTGCCAAAAAAAAAAAAAAAGCTTTATGAGAAAATACATATTATAATGCACTTTAAAACTAGAGCTTAGTGATGGCTTGTACTGACAGTTAGTTGACATCTTTCTCAGAGGTAGAGCTCCTTGACACCTTTGTTGGAAGGGCCATGAAGGAACGTTGACAGACCCATCTTGGCTATAGAAATTGTCTCGGTGTTTCTAAAACCCTCTAATTTCAACTAACATTAGACACCATACATCTACTATGGCAAACTAAAAAGTGTTTTCGATCACTTCCAAAGAAATTCAATTGGCAATCATACCTGTTGTTACTGCAGCCGACAGCACAGGGTCAATTACGTTTAAAATCTAAGTGGCCGGCTCCTTCGGCTTTTCGCTGTCACTGGCCGTTGATAATTGTATGATCCAACCACTAAAGATGACAAGCTCCTGTCTCCTCTACCATTCCGGGAAGTTCAATTCTCTTGTCAGAATTCTTTCATTCATTACGAGCCTCCCCTGTGGCCCCTTCTAGGGCTTCTTCGTTGGTTGCCCCATCTCCATATTTTATTTAGGAGTTGCGTCCTTTGTAATACATCCCATTTGTTTCATTTTCTGGTGGACAGGTGTTCTTCCCAGACACGGAGAGAGCAGAGTGGGTGAACAAGGTGGGTTAGCTTTGGCTCCTGTGCATTCCACAAGGATCTGTATATTGATGCCAGCATTGGATGCCCTCCTCCCCAGATCCTGGGTCAGTTCTGGCCCTTTGTGGGCGACTATGTCAAGGACCTGATCCTTGAGTCCATCGAACCGAGCGTCCGTTCCTCCCTGCCCGCCTACCTGCACAGCTTCAAGTTCGAGAAGATCGACCTGGGAGATGTGGTATGTGCCCTGACAGCACGGTCAAGACTTGCACCTTTTTGGGTTGCACCTGCACATGCAAGTGTATTATGTCATAGGAAATTAAGGCTGAAACTATAATTATCTTTTTATTTAAACGTACCACAGGTCAAATGGTCCAAGCAGGGCAAACAGATATGTAGAAAGCCTATCCAGTAGAAAAATGCAAAAAACTATAGATGAACAAAACAAAGAGGCATCAACACCAATGTTGGGGACGCATAATCAACAATCTTATAGTGCTGGCAATATATGAACGCGTGACTAGACACTTTGCAAACTAAACCCACAAAGTTCTCAAGTTACACGCAGAAAAAAGTGATTGATCCAAGCCGTTTGTGCGTCTTGTTTAGTTTTACAATGTATAATTATTGTTGGAGACCCTCATGGTACCACACAGCATATATGAAATAAGTGCCACGCTCACTCTGCACCTGAATAGCTTTGTGTATTTGTCTGCTTATATGCGGGAATATGTTTACTAGAATCTCATTTGACCACTCTCTTCCAGCCCCCTCGCATTGGAGGGGTCAAGGTGTACAAGGAGAATGTGTCCAGAAATGAGGTCATTATGGACCTGGAGTTGTTGTAAGTTCACTTCTACGTACACCTCTTACCTTCTCTCTTGGTGCTTATGGTCACCGAGATTTGATGTTATTTTTTTTCGCCTTTCTTCCTTCTGCAGTTATTCGGGAGACTGCAAGTTTAGCATCAAGGTCAAGGGCTTCAAGGCCGGCATCAGGGACTTACAGGTGACACAGCAGGTTCTGCGAGATACCGAGGGAGTCAAATGGATCATTGGCCCTTTGATTGGAATGCATAAATTGGTTTGTTAATGTATCAGCTGCTAAAATTTTGTACAGAGGTGACCAAAGAATGTGCATTAGGTGTATAAAAATAAAGAGTGTAAATTTGCTACGTATGGCGGCCTGCCTGCAAATGAAAGAGCCAAAAGATTGCCACATCTGTTGGCATATAGCAAAATAGCCCAACAAAAAATCTTGTTGGTTTTGTGTCCATTCGGCATGTTTTATTACTAAAAATTAGAAAATCATACACCACACCGAAAAAGCCTGCACCACATTGGCCTGGAAAACATTGTCTACTATCGTATATCGCTGTCTGCAACCTCGCTCTTACCTGCCTCCATCTATCGGCTCTCGCACCAATCGATTGTCTTCTGCTACGAGACAGACGCCATGGGTAGTGAAATCGGGCTTTTCATCTTTTACTCTTCACCCTTCGAAATTTTGATGCACAAAACGCACCGTGTTAGGCCATCTCTCAACCAAATCCAAAGAACCGACTTATGCTGTCCCTCCAAGGATCGACAGTCCGTTTTGACTTGCGCAGTAGCTCGTCTCTTGGACAGTGCGAGCCTTGACCTGTAGTTTGTCCCGTTCGCCTACCTTTCACACAAACCCTTTGTTTCGGGGGTGCGTCGCAGGTGCACGGTCACGTGCGTGTGGTGATGCGGCCGCTCACCAAGGAGATGCCCATCGTCGGGAAGTCACTGTTTTCTTCCTCCGTCCTCCGGTGAGCAATCCAAGTTTGATTTGCGCAAGGGAGCCAACAAGAAGGTCGTAGTTGTACCTAAATTAACGCTCTAGTCGCCGGTTTGACCAGGACAGGAGGAATCTGGTCCTTCCGTTGTCCGTCCCACCTCCAGTGCAACATTTCTACCTCGATAATGTTTCAACAAAATACATTTGTGACGTTTAATGATTGTACAACTGCTTGTACCGTCAAGCTACGCTTACTTAGCTCTTGCAGGTTTCTTTGAAAACTAGGGCTTTTGGTTAGACTAGAAATATAAATTTATCCAGTTATATTTTTGTGCTGGGATTGCACGCATTCTAGACGTTCGAGTTTGATAGATATTGGGCCGACTTCGTGTTCAGCCTAGGTACTGTATGTTTTTTTGTTTTTTTTTGACGAGCGCAGTCTAGTGAAATTATTTGAATGTCCTCGCGAGGTGGCGTCTCATTTACAACAGACGTCTTTGTTGCGCAGGCCATCGACTTTCAACTGACCAATTTGGGACAAGTCCTGGAGGTTCCAGGCCTTAAGTGAGTTTGTTACTTTGATTTGTATAGTTTAGATTTTATGTCGCAGTGGCAGGAGCTTTTAGAGACGACCCGTATCGCACACCCGCCGGGTGCCACCTGCGAAGCCCAAGGTTCTGACTAACCTCGATGACGACTCATACAACAAGAGTGGGAAGCAGCTTTATTTTAAAAAAACACATTTTATTGGTTCTGGAACTTACTTCGGAATTATGGCTTCAGACATTTCGTAAACGAAAACCGAACTTGTCGCACAAATGTTCGTAAAGTGAGAAGACTGGCTGCCTCGGAATGCCACCTTACGTCTCCACCATGGCTGCTCAAGCCAGGCTCCTAGGAACCCAGAGACTGCCCCTTAGAGGAACCTCAGGGGTTCCCTAAGCTCTCAGATTTCCTCAACCATCCCTAATTTAGCAGATCTTAGCCTCCTGCAGATGCTTAACTACAAGTCAAACTTTCCCTACCATAGCAAAATGATTTGTTGGCCTAGTTGGTTAAACATTACGAAAATTAAAAAGCGCGAAGGACAAGGACAAGAACTTGTCCTGTGTAGTCTCCCTCTTGTCCTTGTCCTTCGCGCTTTTTAATTTCCGTAAAATTTCCCTACCATGTACATTATTATTGACAAGGTCTGTAGGCTTCCACACTGCTTTATTTCAATGGTATGACGCCTGTTAGGGGTTTCTTGGCTGTCGGTCAAGGCGGATAAAAGTTCCTCGAGATCAAAAGGTTTGGGGCCCCCTGGTTTACAATGTTGAAGGATAATTTGGGCGGCGCACTAGGACTGATAACTTTGGGTCTTCAACGTTTATCTCTGAAATAAACTTATACTCGGCTTTTTTTTTTTTGTTTTTATTGCTTCCGAAATGTGTGATGTCGGAATTTCTGTGATCACTTCGAAGACTGGTGCTTCGCTGCAGGGTTGACGCCCGGTTGTAAACCTCTGAGAACAGAGTTCAAGTGCACGATGGTACGCCAGCTTTCTGTCCCAAACTGAGGTCAGGCAAAGTGGGTCAGGAAATGGGCAGAGGGGGATCCATGAGACATGGCAAGATAAAGGGGAGGCACTGCTCTTTGAGGCAAAACAAAAAAAAAGCCAGACGTTTGAAAATTGACGGCCGTTTATCATGTCCTCAAGTAATTTCGTGAGGTAACCCTCTTCTACCTTGAAATATTGACTTAAAAACATAGTAAAACAGGTCTATGCATGTTTTTTGCTATTATATATCAGACTGAACTGTTTGCACACCTTGCTATTTTATGGTAGCCTTATCTCTGCTTGCACACATCCAATCTTTTTTTATTCTTTTCTTTCTCTGGTAGGCGCATGTGCAAAATATCCAATAAGAGGTATAAAATATGTTAAGTATGGCGTCGGGTGTTTTTAGATGCCTTTTATACTTCCTGCTAAAATAATTTTAAGACAAAAAATTAAAATCTGTAATAAAAGAAAAACTTACAAATCATTTTAGACAAAACCCCGAGGCAGGGGGAAAGGAAGGACAACACAACACGAAGACTTTGTGTTGTGTTGTTCTTCCTTTCCCCTGTCTCAGGGTTTTGTCTAAAATGTTAAACTTTCACCAGCTTGTTTGTGCCCTAACGTTTTTCTTACTAGGGCTTTCATTTGTACCTTATTGGATTCTACAGACCTTTCAGTTACTCAGATATGTTTATTTTATCATTTGTATTATTTCAGTTTGTCTTAATCCTTCGCATAATTCTGGCAAACTAAACATTCTACATCAACAAACCTAATTAGGCTACATCCATACCAAGTAAATATGTGTGGTCATATTGTAAAGGCTGGTAAGCTATGTGAATTTCATTTCAATTGGATCATAAGCTATATAAAAAAAAGCTCTAGAAGCAGTGTTGCTTGTCCCTTAAAGGAGCTGTGCAACCATTTCAGTGCTTTGCTTAAACAAATTGGGGTTTGGTGTCTCGACCTTTCTGAAGTAAAGAACAAAGGAACGCTTTTGCCTGCATGTCCTAGTTTTTATTTTAAGAATTGACAAAGATTGAGGTTTTCGGCACCTCTTAACTCCTTCACCATCTTCTGAGTCACGTGGTGCTGTGACGTCAATGGGGGATGCACGGTGTTCCGGTGAAGCTGTCTCTCTAGAGCCATCAGTGAGCAGCGAGAACTCACCCGTTCGCGACCACGTGCTCGCGAGCGCCATCAACAAGGCGGAGGAGGAGTCTCGTCCGGGTCCAGCCGGCTCTGCCCCCGTCCCCCTCCGGCTTCTGGTAGCTGTTTGCAGTAGCAGATAGAGCTGACAGTTTTGTTGACCTCTGATAAACGGCGCCACTGAAACTGCGTATAATAAAAGTTTTATCGATGAGACCAGGTTTTTGACGCATTTATATTTATGTTGGAATGACAAGATTTTTAGAAAGATTACCTTTTATTGAGCAGGTATTTGCACAACTTCCTATCTTTTTACAAGTCCCCCATTGACGTCACGCCGCGTGGTTCTCATGGCCGTTGCTCGTGACTGCAGGTCGGGAAGTATTAAAATTTTTGCCTTCGCGTGATTACGGCGGAATTGCAACATTTTGAAGAAAGGAGATGTGTTTTCTGTCCTTTCTGACAAGATAAACAATGTCAAAAGTAGAAGATGCAAGTTCTTTCAACAATAAAATCGTTGCACAGCTCCTTTAAGCTCCCTCCTCCCCTAATCTGGCTCTGGCAGAGGTTTTCCGGCTTTGGGTTCTCTTCCATTCAGGTCGCTGTGTAGGCAGTTGGTCGAGCAATGAGCAGGCATTGCATTGCGGGGACACAAAAGCAATGTTTCCAGAGCTGAATCGAGCTCACCGTCGCTTAGTGGACCTGACAGGACCTAGAGTCTTTATTGGAAGGATTATTCGCTCATGCTCGTGCCACGCCCACACATCTTCCATGTGGCAAGCAAAATGGCTACCGGAAAGCCGGAAAAGGGTCTGTTGCCTCGGGAGTTCAGGCAAAAGGCAACGGTAGATGTCGCCTGCCTAGGCTTCTAGTGCCAGACTGCACTTGCAACACAGGCAACTGGTCGACGGAGAAAGGAAAATAAGAGGCATGCACATAAATGGCATCACAGAAACTGCAATACAGTTTTATGCATGCAGCAAAATTACTAAAACAACAATTTAAAACACAACAATGATTGCAGCGGGCATATTCAGTACATTTTGTATTGCCTCCTCAAGGTGAGCAGGGAGGAAGGAAGCATGTGCTATGGTAAATGTTCAGGAGGTTTGGAATTTGCCAATTCAATAGTTGTCTGCCAAAGTTCTTGTTCTAGTTTTATAAAAACTAAAACCAGGACAGAATTGAATACCCTGATCTAATACTACTATTACTTTAATTGTAATGCTTTTCAGTAGTCACGTGCAAATACAGTAGATGGATTTTGAGTTCAAAGTGATAGTGGTTTTGACCAAATATTTTCTAACCAAATCTCTAATAGTTTTCGAGCCTTTCACTATTGTGCACCATGCTTAAACAAAAATTCAGCTGAACTCGTGAAGCTTGTTTCAACCTTCCACTTGTCCACTTTGAAGCTCAGATAATTTTAGTATATTTACGAACTTTGACGTATAAACAACAAAATTGTTGCAACTGCCCTAATCGAGGGTTTATAAATATGCTTGCTATGTGCAAATATTTTTCTTCAACTTCACAATTTGAAAAAAAAAAAAAGCATACAAATGATTAGCGCGAGTTGTCAAGACATCGCTACATACCTAACTGATACTCTTGCATAACTGCGGCGGGATAGCCCACATGTGAGTGCGCTTCTCACCAAGCACCTGTGCACTGCGGGGAAGCAACACCAGCGAGCTGTGCGGGTATTGCTTCCCTGCACTGCGCAGGTGCTCGGTATGAAGCGCACTCAACAAGGCAGGTTAACTCGCTGCAATCAACACTTCGAAGATGTGGGAATGTCCCAGTTCACCGCGAGCGGAAATATCAAATAGCGTTTTATTCGAAACTATTATTTGAAAATTATAATCTTTTACACAACACTACATTTTTGTATCCCATTGGAACCTTTTCTGCCTAGTATTTGCAAAAGCTTTGCCCACATGTTGTACGCATTTTCCAGCAGTTTGGGGATCCTGGGAGTGCAGTCGCTGGCCTGCCACTGTTGCAGCTCTTCTTGTTTACTTCTTTGACCAAAAAAAAACTAATTTTGTTGTTCATGTTTATGCAGCATAGGTCAGTCTCTCTTTGACTGCCAGCCCAAGGTCTTTAACATGCACCGCGCAGCAGTGATACACAACTGCACGCCAGTAAGATGCTTGTCCAAATCAAAGTTGAACCCAAAATCCCTCTGCTCTGCAGCGCGGCTTTCGCTCCGTGCATTCTGAGCTGCGGTGTGCTAATGTGCTCGGCCACCGATTCTTTTGTCCATGTGTCTTAGTGGTTTTCACACTATTTATTAATTTTGCTCATTTACTGTAGTACTATCTCATCGTCTGTAAGTGTTGCACCTTTGTTGTCTGCACAGTATATTTTTCTACAGAGTATAGTGTGATATAACGAGGACACTGCCAAAAATCAAATTTGAGGTAAAATTGCTTTGGATAGCAAGTTTGAGAATTTAAGGAATAAAAGCCCCGAAAGGTAAAACTTTTAAAAAGCGAATTTTGTAATAGTCCCTCCTCTATAAAAAACATTAGTTGTCTGAGCAAAGGCAACAGTTTGTAAACTGAAAATGAGAAACAAATCAAATCGAATCTTTAACGCATTGGACCATGTGGTACTTCTGACTTTTTCCTATCAAACTGCTTCTAACATTTTCTAAAGGGCAGTTTCGTTCATTGCAGGACTACCCTTATGTTGAGTGGTTAGGCCCGATCAAGTCAGGTCAAGTTTATAAATTCCACATGTCAGCAGTTTCCCCATAGATTTCTGCTATTGTCGTGGGTTGGGTACCTCATCTCATGTTTAACCAATTCCTCGCAGTGACCTGCTCAAGAAGGCGGTGTCAGACCAAGTGGCAGCCATGATGGTGCTCCCCAACAAGTTCTCTATGAAGTTGCAGGAGCATGTTTCGCCCAGTCGCTGCGCCTCTCTGCCCTGTGTAAGTTTAAGCCCGTTTTCTTCATGGTCCCTGATTTGCCGGAAAGTATGCTTAACACACCAGCAAACGTAACTGAAACAGTATCCCAAATATTAGGCCAAAATAATTATTTTTGGCAAAGTTATTGAATTTACAATTTTTGTCCTCATTGTGTTTTTCAAACTGAAAGTCTGTACTGGCAACAATGAAAAAGTGATGCCAACAGCAGGCAGGGGTTCACTCTTTGGACTGTAGACCTTGTTTCCAACTGATTACAAGCAGTTTCATGGTGTCAAATGAATGCTTAGGAAACTCGCTCCAGCACTCGTGCAGGAGCACGAAACAAATGCTCGGCATATTTCATTTTTTGCTTGCCTGCTCGACTGCCAAGCCTGCCTGTCACTGATGTCATGGCACTGAAAAGCGCGGGTATATTCCGGATGTTGGTTTTGTTATCATTTTCACTTGCCGATTTCACAACTATTCTGAATCTTCGCGATACTAAATATCACACCAGAAATGGTAAGAGCCGGGGATTCGGAAAATATAGTTAGTTGGGGTAGCTCGCGGAATCGTCGGAGTACACCTTTAAGCGCTAGATTCGCCTCACAAATATTAGGAACTTTCGTCACATACGGGCTGCAGTTACTGTAATTATCCAAGTATAGGTCAGTTTTTGTTTTCCTCCAATGTTTTTTAAAATTGGGGATTGGCTTCTGATCATAACGAAAATTCGGGAAGCAATATCTTCGACCCCATAGAGCTAACTGAGATGCTCCCTTGCCTGGGTCGCTCTTCTGAGCATGCAAGTGCAAAGCGGAGAAACTGGAGGCATGCACCTCGATGCGAAGTGGCGAAGCTGTATGCGAAAATGCTGTGTCGTAGTGGCGAAGCTCCACGCAAGTGTCGCAGCACGAGTGCAGCAGCTTGAAGGCACATTGTTCTGGTAGTCAGTCGACAATGTGACCCTCACAATGACCAAGTGAGCTTTAGCTAGGTGACTAAGTGCACTGTGAAACAAATGGTTTTATGTGCTGCTTTCCCTTCCACTCCTTTAAAATATGGGAGTTTGCCTACATGCAAATATTTTTCTAATTTTCTCTCGCCGAAGTTCTCAATTGCAGGGGTCAACCTATATTCAGTAATCTTACCTATGTTCGAGTAGATATGGCACCCTCCTTTTATCTGCACCGGCCCTCGATCTTGTCGAAGGCATGCCTTTGTTATTACCTTCTATAAGGGGACTTTGGGCAATGCCAGACCTTATATTCCAAGGCGAGCTTGGAGTTCTCCGAGCGAAACAAGGACCCGTAGCTTGGCAGCACGTGCAGAGGAAGCTCAGGCGCTAGACTCTGAGGTTACGAGTTGAGTTCATTTAGGTGCGGATGGTACTGGTGCATGCTTATGCGTTAACTTCTGCACGACACATGTCGAAGTCCTCTAGTTCTCGGCACCCTCTACTGCACTGGCCAGATTCTGCCTTCATCGTCGAGACTTTTGCCTTGATGGTGAAGACTGGGTCGTTTCGAGGAATAATAAAGCAATTATTATTATTATCTTCACCCCATGCACATTCCAACATTTTATCTCAAACATGTCTTCACTATTGTCGCCGACAGCTTCAGAAGCACGTGGT
The DNA here is from genome assembly GCA_037355805.1 of Ixodes ricinus. Lineage (NCBI taxonomy): Eukaryota > Metazoa > Arthropoda > Arachnida > Ixodida > Ixodidae > Ixodes > Ixodes ricinus. Next base: position 856 of record JAZHYW010043663.1, on the reverse strand, counting down.
TAGTTCGGAGCATTATATTCTTGGTCTGTAGCCAACAAGATAGCGGCGTTAGTTGATAAGAACGCCCAAGAATGAGGCGTGCTCATGATGAGTCGTTCCTGCTTTGCTTGAAGCAGCCGGAGATTATGACTACCTTCTTGCTTCTGCAGGGAGTCCTACGGCTCGAGGTGGTTGCAGCAAAGGATCTGGTCAAGGCAGACATTGGCATGCTCGGTCTGGGCAAGTCTGGACCCCTACGCCATCATCACAGGTGAGGCAGCGATATCTAGACGTATAGGTACATGCCCTGGAATGCGATCCAAGCGGTGTGCACAAACGTCCCGTCAGTCAACTGGCCCACTGCCTGCAAAGCACTTAACTACCAGTGAGTCAGTGGCCTTAGGAGTTTGCTTAAGCTTTGTGAAGGTATTTTTGAAAGATAAACAGACGCCGAAGACGTTTGAGGTTTTCTTAAAGTATGGACTGACGCACGCCTCAATGTTGTGCTGCACAGTGGTGGTGCTAATGCAAAAATGCACGCAGATGCTTTCCTTTTTCTGCAGCTGGTTTCTGAGCGTGTGCAGTGTCGACACCTGTGTGGGCAATTGCACGCTTGTGCGTGTGAACAGACAGGTGATCTATTAAACTCCAGTTCATAGGACTAGTCCTTGTTCCAGCAAAAGTGCCTATAAAGTAAATGTGGTATATATCAGCAAGCGCAGCAAGAGGATGGTCAAAGGAGGAAAATAGAGGACAAGTACCTCTTCAGTTCCGTGTGCTGAAAATGCACAAACCCAAGAGACAGAGGGCGGAAAACGTAAAAACTTGAAGGTACTTACGATTTAATGTGAGCAACCTTTCCCTAGAAGATTATTAG
>JAZHYW010043662.1:0-53003 GCA_037355805.1 Ixodes ricinus | reverse complement strand
TATAGAGCACGCATCACGAGAGCACTCAACAGCAGCTGCAATCACCCATCAGTAAGGTGCCTTTGCCTCCGTGGCAGTCAAGCATCGAATCGCCCTTTGTAGTAACTGGGTCGTTATACACTGAAAAAACTTATGCGACAGCCAGCATGGCACAATATGTGAGTGCAGCTTCACACGTCGTCGTTAATCCTAGGTAGGCCCGGATTAAGGTACAGGCTAGGGGCTGCATCAACCCTGACTCTCACCGGGCGATGACGGAAGATTGATTGACGCAGAAAAAAAACAAACCAGTCAAGCAGAATTGTAGAAGCGACGTAAAATACTTTGCCGCAGAAGCAGCATCCGAAGATAATGGCAAAGACAACAAAGCCAGCAGGCCAACACGTTCGCGTAGAACACTCCTATCCCTGTACAAAGCCGGCGCTGGGTGGGTGAACAGACACCTTAGGCTGCGCTGTTTTCTGGCGTTTGAAAGCGCAGAAGACGAGGTTCACGACCATGCGCGCCTCTTTTTTTTGTCAGGAAGGAAATGTTATAAACACCATCCTTCATCCATCGGGCTTTTGTCCGCGCTGTAAACACGTGTTTTGAGCAGCGCATACACTTTGAAAGTACGGCCTTCGACGCTGCTGGGAGAGAAAGAATAAAGCTGTTGCCGCCTCTCCGGTGGTCTTGCCGGGGCCCTCCCTAGTTGAAACCAGACGGGAATGATAATTTTTTTTGTGTTTTGAGGCTACTTTCAATTGATTAAAAAATAAAGGAAACTGCAGTATTCCCCATGGTTCATTGGCTTAACCAGACATCATTATCATCATCATCGTCGCCATCATCATCATCATTAGGCCCCTAGAAGCGTCCTTAGCCCAGGGCCCCGAAATACCTAATCCGGCTCTGAAATTTCCTAGGTACTACGAACGGATTGATTTCTAGCGCATTCTAAATTCGAAGTTTTCCCCACGTACGCCAGAATTAGGATGATAATGATGTAACACCTGCGCGCGGTAGGCTCCTGTAACTTTACTTTCAGTAAATAACTGAAATGTTTAATCCCGGAAAAAAGCTCATCTCCGAACCGATTTTGTTTCACACATACTGGCTGTATTTACATGGATGCGACCTCCAGCGCATCGAATCGAGATTTGACAGCTTTGATTGATAGCAGATAGGTAGAAAAAGGAAGAAGTAGGAAGACAGGCAGCGTGCGATTGGTCCGCTCGATTCGATGCTACGATCGCATTCATAAACGTAGCCATTGATACATGAACCGAATTTTTTCTTGTTTCTGGGACAAAAATAACAAGCGAATTGTCTCGAGAGTCAGCAGTGACCAATCCGTGCAAATATGTGTTCGAAGACCCCAATATCGATCATTCCCGAAGCGAACCAGGGGTCCTGGGTTCAATCCCACCCCTGCCGTTTCGATCTGGATGAGCATCGTACTGGCGTGCGGTCGTGTATCACTACTGCGTGGTGCACGTTAAAGACCCCAGGCTAGCGGTTCTACTCCACTGGCTAAATTGCTCATCTACAGCGAGTGACTCGTCGCAACATTAAAAAATGGCTGACCAACTCGCTGTATAAATATCCACACAGCCCCAATAAAACATTTCCTACTATTCACCAAAGCATCAAGGGAGAATGCAGGATTGCGTTCCACGCGCCACACGCGCACGCCTTTCCTGTATAAAACATTCTGAAGTAAATAACCAAAAGAAAGCGTTGACGAACGCGCGTGCAAGATGCCATTTGTTTTGTAGTTTTGCTTTAGTGCGTTACTGCTGAGGCCAGCACGTGCGGCGCGTGGAACACCAATCCCTGCATTCTCCTGATGCTTGGGTAATATAGCAATAGGTCTATTATTATTCCCGAAGCGCGCGCGCTCTCAGACCACGCTTTATGGCGCCTCCCACGTCGCGACGCTCCCTGTCGTGCGCTCTATCTTATGTCAGTTCTGTACAGGCTCTACCTGGAGCCAGGTGCAATTCATCCCCGTAGCGCAATCTTTCGCACAGCATGTTGATCGTGCTCCTCACGTGACTAATTCGGCGAATAGCGGCGCCGCGCGTTCGTGGCGCGCGGCGCGCTCAAAGCAGTGGTACGCACGGCAAGCGCGTAACGTCACTTTCGCACGGCGCGAATTGACTCCACGTGATCGGATCTCGGCGAATAACGGCGCAGTGGCGCGTGGAAAACAGACACGCAACTCTGGCCCTGAAGGGAGCCTTATACAGGAACTCTAGTGCGCTCTGCTGTCGTGACGCTCTCCTGTCGCGCTCGCCCTTCGGCGCTCTGGTGTCGTGCGCTTTTCTGTTATTCAGAAACATTCCAATTTTCGGGTGAGTTTTCTCGTGTGTATGTCAATGAGAAGTCTACTGCATAGCCCTTAGTTATATTCATTTATTAAATAATTATCAAAATTAACCTATACCTTTCCCTTCCCCTCACTACGAACGGGGTTTCCCATATCATCTACCGCCGATCCACAAGGGATCCGCGAAAACATCAATGGTTGAGAACCACTGCTGCACAGGAGGAGCCAGTTTATTTCCAGTGAAGTTCGAGAGCGAATATATATGATAGCGAGGCGTGGGTGAATGCTCGAAAACTTGGACATCGATGTTATACTTTCCCGTAGAGCCGTTCCATGTTTTAGCTGCTACATGTGTAAATGAAAACGCACACCGTAGTTTGATTTTGCGGAACAATGTGAGACGTTCGTGTGCACGATATATGAGCGGGTAGTGCGGGTAGTCAGTGTTTTGGTGCGTCAGATGTATCGATGGGCAGTGTACAAGATTAGAAAGAAGCTTGAAAGTTATGTGGACACACAGCGTTCTGGATGTTGTCCAACATGTAAAAAAAATATTCAATAGGCTATAACCGAAAGTACTATGTTAACCCTAGAATCGTGAAATAACACTGCTCTTATTGCAGCGTTGTGGACAGTCTGTACATGTTTCAGTGTTGCTTTATACGTTAGCCCATACAACGTAACTATCTTATATCAAAGCTTGAAATTATAGAAGAGAACTGCTGGCTATCTACCAACGTGGCAACTAGTAATGCTGCACAAGATGCTTGCCTAGGTACGATCGAGTAAGCTATGTTGCTGGTATTGTTATAAGCACATGTGCAGAAACCAGACTGAACAAATTTCGCCATCAGAAGAGTATTCGGTTTCTTAGATTGTCTCTTTATGGTCTCTAAACAAAACTCCTTGTTGCAAAAACGAAAGAAAAAAAACAAAATCACATGACGTCGATCGGCTGTGTTTCGTTGATAGTCATACTATCTGAGAACTATTGTAAAGGTTGAGTGCATAGTATTCGCCACTTCCCAGCAAAACGGACGGCACCTAGCGTCAAAACACCGAACTGGCCGAAACAGGTCCTTTCGCAAGTTTCTGCTCGTCGTTTGTGGTTCCCATGATTACATGTTGTCGGCGATTGGCGCGATGGGACAGTTGAGCCCCGGGACTCTGGCGTGACTGTCGTATCAGTGTGAACCAGACATTGCGTATACCAACGTTCGTCAGCACCATAGAGGAACATAGGCAGTCTTTCCATCACTTCCCGAAGAAGGTCCCTGCTCTCTGGAAGTTCACTTACGCCAACGCATCGCCGCAAGTTTGAAACGTAGGAATAAGAATTGGGGCAAACCATTTTAAGAGTAATGCTTGACTGCTGGAGAACCCGAGGGTGTTGCGTTGAGCTGGCACATGGCACGGCGCGGCCTCTTTAGACCTCCGTATTTGCCCGATAGTGGCGACCTCCTATAGAGGACGCTGGAGTCGCGAATAGCATAAAATGTGTCTGGGCAAGAATAAAACCAGGAAATCTGTAAACCCTCGGATAATGAATAGATCCGGTGTGTACGTTTTTATTCTCCCGGCTGTGTCCTGCCTTTTCCAACCACGGGTCACGTAAACATCCACTGCTGGCGGACGACAGCTGAATTCCCAATGCCTCCCCGTGTGACCATCTGCAACCCTTCCGATGAACTTTCCCCGGAAGTGGTTAGTTGAGCTTACGATGCCTCCCCGCTTGTTGGCCACCTCATCGTCTTGTGGCTTCGGAAACGTCAATATAGAACTTTTAGGACGATAAATGGGGCTAAGAACGAACCGGTCGTGTGCGCTTGGTTACCAATGAACATCTAATAAGCCTGGTAGCTCCTAACCGCGCCACGCGGATTTTTCATTATATTGTGCGCTGGAAGAACCTAATTTTTCTTCGCTGACCCGCGGGGGATTCGGACAACCCAGTTACCGGTGAATCCTAAACTGGCCGTATGCGAGTTTGGACTCGTCTTGCCCTTAATCGACGCCTCTTTCATCATGGACGTCTGTCAAATCAGCGATCAGAACATGTCGCCCAGTCGTGACCTTTCATTTTCAGAGTGTCGGTATTACCTACCGACACTCTGCATCTGCATCGGAAACACAAACATACAATTAGCGTTGTTGTTCTTGTTGTTGTCACGACGGATTTAGTTCTCAACTTGGCCTGCCAGGTGCGCGGCGGCCAAGTCGGTCGAAACATATGCCAAGACATTTGTTTAGACCAGCAGCGCAATCTGAGTTGTGACATTAAGCAACGCAAAAACGTCACGTGTGCATTGTTTAATGTCACAACCCAGACTGCGTTTTTTTTTTGTCTCAACATATATTTTGGCATCGTCATTCGCTGAGCTGCCCGCGTAAGTTGTGGTGATTGGCTCTCCGGAGTGTTGTGCGGGAAAGTAGACGCACGGGCTTTTTTCAGTGTGTAGTCTTTAAAAAAGTGTCAAAACAGCCCATTTTTAAAAACTATTCCTTGCGATGTCATTCGTGGCAAAAGGTGCACCGCCTCACTTGAAACCTGACGCTGTACCACCCACAAAAAGAAAACATGGCAGACCATTTAAAAATAAAGTATTTTACATTATTCATAAGCCTGATAATCACGGTTGGGTTTTATTCATAGGGAATGTCGAAGTGTTTTTCTGTGGAATACAAAAGTGTTGCCTTCTAAAATACATAAATGCGCACCAGTATACTAAAGCAACAATTTCTACTTTCTCCTCTAAATATAACTGAAAAGCCGACGGACTAGCCAGTTAAAGCATTTTAATGGCGCGCTTATATCATTAATTGATTAATTAGAATGATAATCGATGAATCTCCCAGCCCTACTTCAAACCTTATTTAAAGAGGGGGGGGTGCAACGATTTTAAGATTAAAAGAATTTGCATCTCGTCATTTTTACGTTGTTTATCGTGTCCCGGAGGATAGAGAAAACATCTCCTTCATTAAAAAATGGCGCGATTCCGCTGCATAATTGCAAAGCAAAAATCGAGCTTTTTACCCCACCTGCAGCCGCGAGTGGCAGCCGAAAGAACTACGGCGAGAAGATTACGTGACCTCGCTCGGCTCTAAGGAGCCCGTTCACATTCTTGCGACCGAGTACGACCGAGAGAGACCAGACCGGTTTTTAAGCCTCTTGCGATCTCTTGGGTCCAGCTCCGCTGCAGCGCATCCGGTCCTAAGAAGTCGCAAAAGGCTTAAAAACCGGTCTGGTCTCTCTCGGTCTTACTCGGTCGCAAGAGTGTGAACGGCGCTTAAGCTGCAGCATAACGTCCGCTAATCTCAGCAGAAAGAGGGAGAGTAAGCGTCCTCCGAGAGAGCACACAAGAGCCTACACGGCACCCCTAATTACGTCACTGGGAGTGGGACCAGGTGTGTCCCTGAAGACTGAGTGAATTGAGGGGTGCCAGAAATACCAATATTTATCTTTTCTTTTTTTTACACAACAACTAGGACACGCGGGTGAAATCGGTTTTCTGTTCTTTACTTTAGAAGTGTCAGATGCCAACCTCCACAAAATTTTGACCGAAGTCCAGAAATCGTTCAAACCTCCTTTAATGTTCCTGAAAGTTCCTATTTTCCTCTCTCATTTTCTCTTGCTCTATTTCTCCGTGATTTATAGACCATTCCCGCATCCGCTTTCTGACCCCCGACATCTTTATCTTCCAGGGTGGAACCAGCCTTGAAATAATAAGTATTAAATTAGATTACTTGGCTACTTGGCAGAAAGAGTACTTGGCCGTTACCTAACCTAATCGCAAATAATAATAACAAATAATTGCTGGTTTTCAGATTTTTTCAGATATTCAAAACGTGAGAGTTATCTGCCGGCTTGAAAATGGGTATTTTGTACTGTTCATTACTGTATTGGAATTGCAGATTCATAAACTACTTATGACAGCCATAGCAGTTTGTGGGACCCTTCGTGGTTTCGCGCCATGAACCGCGCTTCATATCGACGCGGGCCATTTTCTGCACTCCTCCAAAAAAATTCCACGCACAGGCAACTCGTCACTGAGTTGCCTGTGTGATAAGCGCCGGGAAAAGTGCATGGATATAGACGCTTTCAGGCAGCTCTGCATGGGCGCCGCCGTAACCCACCTTCAGTTTTTGTTTCCTCTTATTACACTTACTTCACTTCATCATTACCATAGCACGCCAGGTTATCGACATTTTAGAATATGCTGTGTCCTGCAAAGCATTGGCCTTTGTGGAGGCTCGTCAACGCCCGCTGTAGTGGCTCGGCATCTGGGAAAGACAAGAGAAGGTCAGCAATGGCGGCTGCAGTTTGGCGCGTGTGTAGTAACGGAGTGCCAGTTCGTCCGCGCCTCGCGCATCTCGTGCGTTTTGTTTACTGGGCAAATGCGGCCGCCTGCCTTTCGTTTCCTCCGACCTCGACCAAATTGACGACACGCGCTTGCGGCTCGCATCGTCGCCGCGCGTTCTTTATATGCTGCACCCTTTGATTGGCACGCCCCTCCCCGAGGTTCCGATTCGCCAAAGAAGTATTTTCGAACTCGCCGTCTGGATTTCAACCTCTAGCGTACTTCACGCTTCTTACAAGCAGCGTCAATATTTGAAAGCGCCGCCAACTGCTGCGTGACGGTGCAGCTTTTAAAGGAAGCGAATGGCGGCGCACGGCGGGAGAAAAAAATCATGAGCCATTCCACTGTGTGAAGGTAGGACCTGCGAAGCTGTTTAGCACACGGCACAGACGTGTCACAGAATTTTGAACAAAGGTACGAACACATTTATTGTCTTGATGGGTGGAAAGTAGACACATGCGACGGGACCGCCACCCCGGGAGAGCGGGAGGAAAGGAAACTAGGCACGCTAAAGGGCTTGGAACGACGACAAAGAGAGTGCGGTGGGAGCCTACAGAAGATGGCCGACGCGGATCTCATAGCGGCAAATTTTTGGGAAACCTTTATTATCTGCCTGAGAGTCTACTGATCTTGAAAATGGTGCCATTGATAACTAATCTACTGAAAATGCCTATCCAAGTGATGAGACGTATAAGCTTTTGTAAATAATGAACCGATTTTGCATCAAATTCTAGACCTGAGTTTTCGTTGACGCACATGAAGAGTCCACGGAACCCTAGCCATAAACAGCTTCGCCTGTAAAGGACGCCTAATGGATTGCAACTCGCGTGCGACGGAGATTACAAATAACGACATTGGGACGGCCAAGAAGACGACGACACGCCGTATACACGATCTCGCGCAAACTGTATACACGCCGTATCGCATTGACCAACTCGAGTCTCTGACGACACACCACTGCGGTAGGCGCTGCCGTCTGTACTGCGCATGCGCAGAAGCTTCGCCTCACGCGAGTCTGGTTTCTGCGCACGCGCAATGTCCACACCCGGTGTGGGCAAACGCGGGCTCGTTTGTAAACGCTGTGTTGGTGTATACCGTCGTAGATCCTCGCCCTTACAGACTGAACCAATCGCGCACGGTAAAGGCACGGCGATATTGCACTTTTTTTTCTCCGGCGCGTGATTGGTCTGATGTGGCCGATGACGGCCAGCCCACAAAGGCGACGAGCGCCGTTACGATACACTGTTTGCGCCTCTTGGTCGGTGGTTCCGTCAGATCGTAGCGTGGTCTGCGGTGGGACTGAAATAGAATGTTGTAAAGCCAAATCTCAAACACTACGAAGAGACGCCGCCCTCTTGTCCCCTCGGAATATGCTTCGTCATGCGTGTTGTTTGTAGCTTCTTGTAAAAAAGCAAGTATCGAGAGACACTATGTCCAATCTCCCTTTCTCTTTCTTTAACTTTTTCTCCCCCTCTCTCTCTCTTCGCACCTGCGCCATCAGGCAGAAGCTCGCGTGCTCAACGCCCCGGCGGCCTTTGCCCGGATGCGCGTTCAGTTTTAATTTCCGTTCTCTCTTCGGCTCACCGACCACCGTTCGCTGCGTTGGTCACCGACCCTCCCAACGGGCAGCGTTGTCCGCCCGCCGCCGACTCCCGACTCTTCGCCCGGTGGACCGACTCCCTCCCCTCGTGTGTGAGTTCGAGTCCTGCGTAGCCCCGGCTCTGCCAACTTCCTGCTACGCTGGCAATCCCGGGTGCACTGAACCAGGCGCTTGTTTGAACGCAGCTGGCACCTTGTTAACTCTGCCGCTATTCTTTTCCTTCTTTGTTCTTCCTTTCCCTTCGGGACCGAAGGACCAACAAAACACGAAGAAAATATATGTGGGAAGTCAATAGATCCTTTAATGGCACTCTCCGTTTCGAGTCATCTTCTATGGTACGTTCCCCTCAATGGCGCCCTGTACCGTGAAACGTGAACAATTCGTTCTTCTAGCCTACGCAAGTCCCTCCCTTGCATTACAAAAGTAAAAGTACGAGCTCTAAAACCACAACCACGAACAACAACAAAGAAACCGAGGTTTTAAAGGTGTTCTAAAAGGGTCCTTGTCTTAAGAGTACGGGCTCTAAAACCACCACCAAGAACAACAACAAAGAAACCAAGATTTTAAATGTGTTCTAAAGGGGTGCTTGACTCTTTGGTTAAAATTTGCAACATCCATTCATTTCTTTTCCTTTCCTTTTTATTACCCATAGGTGGGGAAGGAGAGATGACTTAAATCGCGTATTTTAGACATTAGCCACACGCGTGTGCACATAATTTGTGGTTTCTTGGACTTTGCAGTGAAGGGTAAGGTATACGCAGAACGCCACGCAAAATGAACAGCGAACTACCGTTTCAAGAACACACAAACCAATGCAAAGTGTATATGTAGAATGGAATCATGAACCCGAATGACCAAATTTGCTATGAAACAACCCACAACATGAAGTATTACTTGGTCGAATTAGACGTAAAGCAGTAATGACAGCATATTGGAGATGGTACTCTTTATCTGTTCACTGTATACGTTTCAGACGAAGTTTTTGCTATACTGTTTGAAAATATATTCCCGGTATGTAATTATAATACCTTTACCTATAAAAAGGTTCTACCTGCAAAAAGAAAAGTGGTTGAGTGTGATTATAATGCAATTAAATGCAAAGGTGCAAGCGAGCTGGACAAGAATGATGAACCGGATCCGCCGGACCAGGCGGATTTTTTTGGTCGCGCACCAGTCACCTAGCTGTGTTTGGAGATTTGTGTTTGTCCTTTGTCCCTCTTGTTCCCCTTCTCCAGGGATTATTTTCATCATGGTTGAGTGTGTTTATGCATTGCAACTCGGAGCACGTGGAGCGAAAGCTCGCGCTGCGGAAGCCAGGGATCCTGGGCTCAATCCCCATCCCTGTCCGCTTCCGATTTGGATAAGAATCGCACGGCTGTTTGGTAAAGCCTCCGGGCTATCGGTCTATCGGTGGTACTGCACAGGCAAAATGTTTTACCTTCTAATCTACATCATCATCTTTCACCATACGTAGGCGCAGGGTTGTAAAAGTTGCTTTAAAAATATACCGAAGCCTGATTACAGTTACTCGTACGAAGAGGTACCTAGGTACGCAGCTAGGTACTTGCTTAAAATGGTACAGGTACAGTTACTTCAAAGATACTTTATTTATTTTCCCCAAATTTGTGAGAATATATTTTAAGTAATGCTTTTTATACTAAGGATGCACACAAAAACGAGTACGATAAATGTGCTTTCTTGGTGTCAATGCCGATGTCCACATCGGAGTCGAGTCCTGACATGCCTTATCCCCACGCTCCAATTGATTCACCGATGCCACAGCTTATGCTCTTTACCATGTCACGCCGAAACCGCCGAAATTCGCTTGTTTATGTTCTTGCACTCAGAGCCGGTGCAGACGTCGACGGGCCCAGAAGACGTCGGCAGCATGAAGAAACGTATGAGTCGAGTGCATATGCGCCTAACCTTCGCGACGACGAGGAAAAGGCTTCGAACTTCCTCGTTTTTTTTTCTTTCGTTAATTGGAAGAAAAAGAAGTTTTCTTTTTTTTTCTTTTCGGAACTTTTTTAGTTTTGATAACTGCAAAATTTGAGTGCGATTTATTGAGTGGAAACTATTATATACGCGGATGTTACATTGCTTTCCGTTGTGCTTATAATTTATTTTCAATTATATTTTATATTGGATTTATGGCAGAAGAGAGCCACCACGAGGACAAGATACAAGCAACAGAAACTGCGCACATCCGTCAAGTTCTCTCCCCCCTTGTGCAGCTGACAGAGGAGCTTCAAACACGCAATGAAGTAGATCTCGGTTTGAGATGAAGGAATCAGGGCCGCTATTTTCCCTAAACGGAGTGCCGAAGCGATTTAACAAATTGGTGTCACTAGAACGGCATCGCTAATCCAACGTTCGCTTAAATGAACACCGCCATTCACTAAAGTGTCGTTCGATGAAACATCATGGGCGGGGCTTCGTTCGCTAAAACGTCGTTCGATCAAGTCAGTGTCTCCCAGGTAGTACCCAAGTCAACGTTAATCTCGGCACATGGTAGTGTGTTGATACTTCAAGACTTATAGTTTCTACCATTTTGACGGAGTAAAATTACCTGTACAAAGTAACTTCACTTAGTTACAAGTTACTGGAAATGGACCTAAGGTACAGATACAAGATACTGAGAAATGAAAGTTCCTAGGTCTGTGCCTTCGGTGCAACAAAAGTACCTAGATACCGATTTCCAGATACTTGTACCTAGGTACTTTACAACCCTACTTAGGCCGCAGTGAAATCTCGAAGCTCTTGAAGCCAATAAAATACCACGCAGTGGCTACGTGACTTTGAGGTCTTCAGGCAAGGCCAACTGAACTACAATAAACATTGCTTGCACCTTTGAATTTAATTGCATTATAACCACACACAGCGCTGGACTAACAACTGATTTTCTTTTTCCTCCTCTTCTACTGCGAACCCCACTTGAGGGAAATCTTCTCTTATCTTCTTTTTTGCTTCCTAATTCACCGAAAATTCAACCCCGAATGGCAATTCTTTTTTCTCGTGCAGCGCGAGAGAAGGTGCACTAACGCAGTCATCGCCCTTTTCCTCAATGGCAAGGGCCTCTAGGATTTTACGTCCCAGTTTTGTCCTGCTCCTTTCCACGATGTTTACGTCGTAGAACCGTGCTGAACATTGACACGCACGACAATAGGTTGGCAAATGTCCTCCTGCTGAGAGGGTTTTCACTGATGCAGTGTGCTGCCTCCTCCAATCGTTATAACGGTTGGAGGAGGCAGTATATCGGCCGGTTTGTCCGATATAACTTCGGCCGCATGTCAGCGGAATGTGGTACACCACCTGCTTCTCACACAGGGCGATTTGGAGACTTGTGAGCTGTGCCACACGTCCCCTCGTTGTACTCCGTTCCTGGTTAATCCTGCGACACGTGAAATATGCCTTGTTTGGAGTCGAGCACACCACCTGAACGCCCTGCCGTCCAGCAACCTTTTCCAACTTGTGGGTCATCCCGTGAACATAGGGCGCTACCATTACCACATGTCGAGTCTTTTCATTTTCCTTTGTGGTTTTATCCATGCACCGAAATCCGCGCTTGATGGTCCTGCAGACCTGCTCGCAAATCGCTACCAGGAGCGATTTTGGATAACCAGCTTCCTGTAGTCTCGATGCCCGCGAGTTTTAAAACTTCACTCGACTTGATGGTGACAGGCCTTCTTTGGGGTGGATATAAAAGCTGTGGTGGCCACCTCTTGTTTTCCATTCTTGGAGAGTCTTGAGTCAAAAGGTAGAACGCCTTTGCATGACCTGGCTTGGTGAGGTCGGGTGCCGGGTTGGGCTAAGGGCAAAGTCGCTGCAGCAAGGTGATAAAAAATTTTGGGCTACTTGGTGATCGTCGCACACCCTGAGAAACAGCGCTCACACTGACAGGGTATTTATGCTCGTCATGGTATTTACTTGCACATGACATATATGAGAGCCCAACTACCCAGAACACAGTTTGGGGCTCGAAATTCGTTTTCTTTCCGCCCGAAAACCGCCGATCGAGAACTGGCCTATTTGAGTCGCGCTCACTCTCTTCTCTGTGGTCACGGGCCGTTTCCTAGGGTTTAGACACAACCACCAAAGATAATCAAAGTCGTGGGTTATCCAAGGCAGACACTCAATGCTAGAAATGGACAATACATATAAAAGGCATTCTTTCTCTTCTAAAAGAACCGCAATACGGTGATTAAAAAAAATTGCACTGCCACGTGACTTCAGGTATCTTTCTCCTCTATATTTCTTCTTCCTCCCCATCTTAGTTTCGGTTTTGGTTTCGAGCAGTTGCGTTTTTTTACCTTATTAAAAATATACGTGACACTGTAGCAAAATATTGATTGGGTAGTCTTCTGACACAAGACTAGATCTGGCAAAAAATAAAAATAAATTTTTTTTTGGGGGGTGCCAGTCCTAAACACATTTAAGGGACGGCACAGAAGGGAGAAACATAGGACAAACACGCGTTGTTCCTCATGATGCTCGGGGAACTCACATGTGGCACGTATGGGGCGCCATGTGTGGCGTAGCCGTACACCGTTCCCAGCTGTGAACTTCGAAAGTGCAGAGATGTATACTCCCCCCCCCCCCTTTCCCTTCTCGCTGTAACCCAAGCTCCCGAATATAAGTTCTGCATCGGGAAAGATGTTTATGTGCGTCCGCCAGTTGAAGCGTAGTCCACGAAATACCGATAAAGATAAAAAAAAGAGCGTACAGGAAAAAAGTGAAGGACAGGGGAGGGAGGGGGACATGAGGGAAGACTCACAAAATAATGTAAAAAGGAAAAAAAGGAAAACGAAAGGAATGTTTTGCTGGGGCTTGAGCAGATCACTATACTTCCAATACTCCTAAGCTGCTAAGGTGAGAGTGCGGTGGGAGCTAGACGCTTACCGGACCAATGAACCGCCTTCCTTTCATCACACGACCCCGCTCCCTGCCTGGTGGGTGCGGGCAGGAGCGTGGTCACGTGGCCAAAGCTACACCTGCGATTGGTCCAACGATCACTAGCTTCCACCGCAATGTGAGCTTAGGGGTGAACGGGTATATGTACTCCGTTCACCCCTAAGCCGACAGTGCAGTGGGACCTAACATGCTCGTTGGTCCAGCCGTGCTTCTAGCTTTCTCCACGTGATCACTGCCCGCACCCCATGCCCACGCGAAGATAGTGGGATGCGGTGATGAAAGACAAGCGGCTGATTGGTCCGCCGTGAGCGTAGCTCCCTCTGCAATGCCAGCCCAGGGGTGGACGGAGGACAGATCCTCGCCGGTGGGCCGGCTGGTTGGCAGACAGGACGGTATCGATGAGCGAGGTTCGGTCGCATCATCGCTCAAGACCGTGTACGGTCCGTCGGCGGTGGGTTGGGGCGACTGCGGAGAAAGCCCGCTGTGCTGCGGCGCGGGTTCATTTGTCATCTCAAAGCCGAACCCCGACCACAATCAGAACGTCCGCATACAGACTCGCCAACACATACATATACACGACGAACGTGGTTGTTGAGAGCGATGCATCAGCTAGAAGGATTCGGGCCGGCTTACCCGCTGAAATATAACTGGACACAAAAACGAAAAGAACTAGAAAAAAAAAAGGGATACCATACGATCGTGGTAGTACTGTCCTAAGGCTCGGAGACGCGTCGTCGTTTGGGTCTTTCCAGCAAGCTCCTCATTCGTTTTTTTGCTAGTGTATTTTGTTTTTGTTTATCTCTCTAGAAAGTTCAGGGCACCAGGAGGGGCGTATTTTCATTTTTTTTCTCAGCCTCGGTACGAAAAAAAAAGAATTCAGCGAGCTATTCGCGATGTTCATCGCGTGTTTTTGAACCCTCTTCGAGGCTTCGTCATTTGACCGCCATACTTCGTGAATGCCTGATTCGACCGAGAGGCTGGAAAACGAACCTGCCGCCACAGCTTTCTGTTCCACCGCCGCTTGGTGCGTCACTTTCGCTATGTCGCCAACTGACGTTTGCAACAACACGTCCCCTGGGCGCCGCCATCTTGCTGCTGGCGTGTCACCGATTGTCTGCTGGTCAAGCCTTGCTAAGGTGTGCCCAGGGTTGTTGGACTTCCGCCACCTAAAGCATTCTTCATCCACGATGGGCAGACTAGCCCCTTGAAGCGTGGCTGCTTGTAAACGGCACACGGAGAGAAACTGATTTAATCGCTCGGGACGAATCAGAGTCAGAGACAGATTCGCCCCTAGCGGAGCACGATTGATCTCTTCCACCTTTCCAGCTGCTTCCTTGCTAAGAAGGATCAGTGGAGATATGCTAAAGCTGGTTGCCTTTTTTCTACCACAATGTCTCCCTCCAACCCGAGCGAAGACGAGCGTCGCCTACTCCTCGCGCAGTGTGTCGCTTTCGAACGCTGGACGCCGGCGTTCAGCGACCGAACGCTTTGCACAGCGTGTAGAGTCAAACCGAGCCTTCGCATCAACCCACCATTCTTCCAAACAGAGCACGGCTATAGTGTTCTAGGGGGGGGGGAAGTAGTGGCAAAAGTGAGGCCAACGTCAGTGCCGAAAAAAGCGGTCGGCCGCCTGTGGCGTTGCAGTCCAATGCTGGAGGAGAAAACGTCTGCATCGAGTTGCTTCTCTCGCGTTGGCAGAGCGTCGGGTGCCCTTGGCGGAGGCCGCTTGTCCAAAAGATGATTTGTGCTGATCACTGCAAAGCACTAACCGCTGAAGTAATGGCATTTTATGTTGCCACTATTTTCTATTTCGCCTTACTGATGTACCGCGGGAAAGGCTACAAGCGCGAGCTCCTTGCTCTAGGGCACATCTCGGTGGCACAAGCCCTCGTGCATTAAGTGCAGCTGCCGACGCTATGAGCTCGCGCTCCTAGCCTTCTCTGCAGTACATCATAAGATGAAACAGAGTATAGGCTGTATTTCTTTGTTAAGTCACTCAATCGTGCCAGAGTACAGCAGCATGAAGCGGCAAAATACCCGAAGCTCGATCAGTGGATCCGCGTAGGTTTTTCTCCAGTTTTGTAATCATGCGCCTGTTCCTTTCAGAACCTTCAGCCGAATTCTACTTTTGTAATTGTTTTATGCCCTCTTCTGCTGTGCAACGAATTGTATAATTTGTGAACATCTTTATTGTGTTTTGTTTTCGTGTATCGTCATGGTGTTCGCCTGACGTAACGTTTTTTTCAAACTTCTTTCGGTTTTCGGATGCATAAAGTCGGATGCAGCTCTGAAAGTATATGTCTTAAAACTACTTTTTCTTTTTGTTTTGTTCTGGCGCATGCGAGGCAGACCTTCCTGGCTCAATATCATCTTCATTTAGAATGGAGTCATTTTTGTTTAGCCGTTGGAAAGTGAAATTTTCAGAACTTTTCCCTTTAATTTTTTTGGTCCTGTTCTTAGTTGCCTTCTTTAAGTTAATTAATTAAGGCAATCCGATCTTTTTTTTAAATCAATCTTATATAAATTAAATCTCTCCACGTAGGAATTTGTGAATTTTATATCACTAGATGCGTGTGTGTTTGTGTGTGTGTGTGTGTATGTGTGTGTCTCTGTGTATGTGTGTGTGTCTTTAATGGCTTGCTGATATAAATATCCCTGCTTGATCATTCTGTTCAAATACAAAATATGCTGCCATGGGAAGCGCACTGAGAGGAAACCGGTAAATAATAATAAAAAAATCAGTATCGTTTTCGGGAAGAGTTTTTGAATTAATTCACAATAACCAAACCGGTGCGACGTAGAGCCTTGGAGCCAAATTGATGCGATTTGAATAATTATTTAAATCAAGATTGAAATCGTCTTGATTTTTATTATCCACCGTGTTGCGGTACAATTATATGAAAGCATGTGATGGGATTCGTTGTTATTTTCTTGCTATGGCAAAACAAGAAAGGAAGTGTTTTCATTTGGAGTTACGGCTACAGTTGAGTTTAGTACCAAACATTTAGGAACACAAACGTTAAGCAACTTCTACATGTATGAACAGTGAGCAGCTAAGAAAACCAGGCATAGTTCGAACTTTTCTCACGAACTTGCAAGGCAGTCCGCAAGTAAAGAACACGACCGCAGAGCTGATAAAAGGGTGTTTAAAAAGGTGTGCTGTCATTAAAAAAAAAAACAAATCACGAGTTTCTTTTTGTACAGGAATAGCATTTGAACATTTGAAGAGGTCACCTCTTCAAATGTTTTTTGGGCGGATGGTTGATCCCGAGTTTCTTTCGAAGTTTTGTGCTCGGTGCATCGTCTAGAGTTTTAGAATCCGGTGAAAGGGATGACCTAAACACTCCCTCTGACACCGCCGATCATCTTGAGGGGGTCTCTATAATTAAGGATGATACCAGGGCAGGGGGTGATTTTTTGCGGGTCAGGCTTTGGGAAGAGTCTGCAGAAAGAATTGACGTCACAGACGTATGTCTCGTCACGAGCAAAGCCTTGCCCAGTTATATTCTGTTGACCTAATACTTGCTATTTCGAGAAATAAACTAAACATTTCGTTTTAAAAATGGTTGGTGTATGTCGTTTTGGCAGAATGAGAACGATAGGGCGTCTCTCGCGAATGCCCAGCTTCCAGCACGCGCTAAATACCTTCCAGCGTGCTTTGACTACGCCGAAGCATTATGGAAGCTGAGAAACGCGAGCTGGAGGACCTCTGCGCAGTCCTCATCTTAGCAGCGATAATGGCGTCGTACATCTCCCGCCCCTCGCGTCTGTCAATACTCGACTCGCAGTTTTGCACAGGTTACTTCGAAACAAGTGAATCTATTACAATTAAAATTACACCTAATTAAAGAAAAGTATTCAATTAGATTACTCGATTACCCGCGAAAAAAAAAAGGAATTGGCCCTTATAGTTGGAAAAGTAACCTTTAAGTTTCTGACTACTTCGGATTTCCGAAACGACAGAGTTCTCTGCCGGTTGGAGACGGGGCCGTATTCATCATTGAATTAGAATCGCCGAATTATGACCCATGCTAACCACCTTAATCCAGCTGTTTTGGTAAACCCTTTCCATATCGGAGACTGGGAGTTGGTTTGAAAATTTCCTGGTAGGAATCCTGTACAAAAAATGGGCGCCATTAAAAAATAATGTGAAAAAATAGTACTTCCAAAAGTAATTGAATTACCCTTGTGATTTCCTTGTAATCGAATAATTCTAAAATTACTACAAAAGTAGTCGATTACAAGTAATTTGACTAGTTATTATGAGTACCTTACAAGTCTCCACTCAAGGGGGACGGGAGGAACGTGGCTGAGCCGACCGACTTTGGCGTATACGGTATTGTATATGGTTGATTGTAACGGACTATTCATGTAACCATTAGCAGAATCGATATTGATAAAATTTTCAGTAAAATATATTTCGAAGTTTTGCTTAATGCGCGCGCATTGTTCAGCTGTAAGCTTGCTGCCATGTACCACGCACGCAAGATGCGTCCACTAGTAGCCGCACCGCACGATTAGCCGAATGAGATATTCTCATTTGGTCATTGGCGATTTTCACCGCGTGTTTTTGAACCTGCTTTCAAGGTTTCGTCTTTACACCGCCAGGCGTTGTGAATATCTTATTCGCTCCAAAAGGCCAGCGAGCGAAACTGCCGTCACAGCTTTCTCTACTAGCCGCTAGGGTGCCGTCGATTTCGTTGGAGTCGCCGAAAGCATAAGCACGAGCATTGGGGTAAAGTAACGGATTACCTGTCAAGAATATCCTTTGACGTTGAGACACGACTCTCGTAAAACATTTGCCGCTGGTTCACGCTCAGCAGTGACGCAGACAACAATGATGACCTGAAAAGATATCTAGAAGCACAACATGAACCACGAAAAATCTGACCACCAAAGACTAAAAGTGCTGCGATGGTAACATCCGCGCGCTTCGTTGCCTCGCATGAAACGCACTTTGCTTGTTCACTGTCAGAAATCGCGTGCTGCTAGTCCCAAAGCTCCGAGAACAATGAAACGTGGTGATAAATCAACACCGCAGGATGTGCATCTGTATTGCTTCGTTAACTTACCTGAAAGGAAAGCACCGTGCACTCTAAAGAAAAGGGTATCACCTTGCACCATGTATTACACCCCAAAACTTCATCTCGATCGTCGCCCTATAGTCGAAGAGACGCCCCAAATTTTACGAGGGGCTTGATAACGGTGTGATTTAACTTTTAAATAGCTGAAGTACGCATCAAAGACCACAGAAAGAAAAACACAGTTTCTGCAGTAGAGCCAAGAAAACCCCGATAATTTTTTTTTGTAGTCAGTAAAACGTACATTAGCTAGGAGAGTTTTCCCCTTTTCCTCCTAAAGGCGTGCCAAGCCAAGCTAAAAAGACGTTCCACCGACGCGCTGGGGGGAACGGCAGCGTTGAATTTCAAAAACAAGCTGTGCAGGGTCGGGAAAGCGAGTGTCAGCATCTTCGGTGTTCATGACGAAACATGTGAGGTTTGCCTTTGCTAAAAGGTCTTTTACATTAAAAAAAAAAATCTTCTTTTTTTTTTTTCTTGGGAAAGTTAAGATTGTTATGACTGCCCCCTCTTTATTCCCACGACGTTCGGAGAGTACGCTGAGCGAGTGCACCTGACCGTCAAGGGTTCAAGTCTCGCGCCACGACGATGAGATCATCCGGACGACTGCGTGTTTCGTTGCGGTGCTAGTGCTACGCTACTGAAGAAAAAATTGTTTTGGTTTAACAAAAGATGAAACGAAGTATACTTCGCCGCTGAAACCGGGTCCAACAAAAGGATCTCACAAGGATGACTCGCAATCCTCTCTGTCGACTACGGTATCGGAAGGACGCGAAGGATTACGTGAACACACATCGTCGCTCGTAGTGCCGCTCGAAGCGGGGTGCTCCATGAACGGATTATCCGTGTGGCGTTTGTGCGCGAGGGGAGTCCGGCTTTGCAAGGGAGTATGCGCTGACAACGAGGCGACCATGAGAACAGGCGCCCAGCGCGAGGTCATTCCAGTGGCGCCTACCCGTGGAACCCCCAAACCGCTTGAGTCAGAACTCACTAAAGGCAGACAACATGAAAACAACAACAACCCTCGGAGTGTCCCCGTCTTTCACGGTTGCAGCTGGAAGCGCGCGCCTGCGTGCATTACCGGATTAGGTCAATACCCGACCAAGGCTTGTTAAGCATCTGTTCCTGCGTTCGTGCGCGCCAGTGTTATGTTCAGGCTGCTCGTCGCCACCTTGGCCCAAGGACGCTTGTGATGGCAGTTTCTACGGCTGTCGAGTATAAGTTCGTGGGAATGGAATGTGAGGGGGCCCCTTGCTCGGAAACGTCACTTCATCTGCCGGCGTCTTATTTATTTCTGCGCTCAAACTTTTGTGGTGAGCAAAATTAGCACTAGATTTCGAAAGTAGTTGGTAATTTGAGTAGAAGTTACCTATTTTAATAAGTTGTGCCCTACGGCTATCAAGCCCCTCGTGAAATTTGGCCGTCTGTCTGATATATGTAGGCGCTGTACGTCGAATGATGAACTTTTTGGGTGTATTATATGGGACTAAGGGTGTAACAATACACCCTTTTTCTTTTAGAGTGTGGGACACTATTTTAAAGCCTACCGTTAAGGTCGCAAAAGGTTTGTACACGCTTCGTCGATAACCACTGCGTATATTCCGGAAGAACGATTCTTTTGGCGGAACCTTTCGTGGGCTATAAGTAAGAATACTCCGTACGACGCTACAAGAAACGACACAACGCGCGCAACGTTGGGCCCCGAAAAGGAAGAAAACTCCGTCGGCAAAACTGGACTGACTCGTCGTGTACCGACTTCGTCGATATAGCGCCCTTGCGCTGGCGCACTGGATACAACGCGGTGCCAACCGTATCCCTCCGGGCGATCCAGCCTAGGCCAGGAAGAAACATGATGCCATTAGGCCATTGATCGGCCCCCAAACTTCCAACTCGGAAGGGCAGCACCACAACTCTTTCAGGGGGCAGAAAGAGAGAGAGAGAAAGAGAGAGAAGAAGAAGAAGAGACACAGATGGCGAAGGAGAGAAAGGAGGAGAGGAGAGTCAAACGTATTCCGCCTTGAATGCGTTACCGTATGTTGCGTTTTTCCCTGCGATGGACCGCAGCGAGCGCTACGAATCATGCCAGCCAATCCGGCGTTCAGACCGTGACACGTGACTACGCGCTCCGCGCATCGCTGCGTCCCTCCCGGAAATCACGTGACACTCCTATGGCATCGGATAGGCTTCGATGGATCGCAGCGCCCATGCGCTGCACGACAAGGTGAAGGGTAGGGTAGCGAGCGACCTCGCTTCATCGAGGGTGGCAGTAAAATGCATCGCGCCCGAAGTTTAGGCCGAACACCGGGGTTTGAATGCCTCTGTTTATCGGAGGAATGCATGGGTAAGGAGAGAAAGGAAAAGAGGAATAGGGAATGCGAGTCAGGGGGAGGGAGAGATGGAGGGCTAAACGGAAAGGGGGCTTAGCAAAAAGAGAAATCGGGGAAGCGCGAGTTTGTTTCTGCCGGAGGAATATTGATTAACTAACGTTGCTCTTTTAGCATCCTCGTGGTGTTTGTTGTCGTTGCTGCCTGCGCTCGCTACTGCTTCGCGCATACCGTTAAGGTGCTTTTTTTTTCTTTTTAGTGGTATTTTGCTACGCTGCCGTAATTATTCGGTGTGGCAGACCCCGTGCGCTCGAGATTTCCGCTGTGGACGACGACGCCCCCACGGTTTTTCGGGGTCATAGTTTTTTTCTATAGTTTATTTCGTGCTCTCCCGGGAAGAGGTAGACAGCCGTGATTTGGGTTCTGTCAGGATAGCGTTTCCAGTTCGTGTATTTAGGTATGTGAGGGTTTTTTGGTGAGAGTACGAATGGGCTGATGTTCGAACATGCGGGTGTATGTTTTTTTTTGTTTACAATGATTATTTTACTTGAGAGTGGGGGCGTCGTCGCAGGGACAGACAGCATCTCTAACTCAGTTAAAAATTTTATTCAACCAACCTTCTCATATACAGAACTACAACAGCCGCAAAATTACAGAACATCCTGTTTTTCAAGGCGGAGCGCATAACCCCCCCCCCCCCCGCACATAACAAAACAAACTAAATGATGTTACCCACAAAGCACAACCGCCTTCCGGTTTGGACAAAAAAGTTAGAGACAGCCAGAGGTAAACAAATTCATAAAATCTTTTTTAGCTACCGCATACAGTCGTATTAGTCAGGAATCTTGGAAGCTTGGGAGTACTTCAAAGATATTTTTACAGCTATAGGTGGGCTTTGTTTTGGATTTCCATTTTTTGCAAGTGTTTTGTTTGCCTCTTGACGGTCATTCCTGCGTGCCAGAAGTCGGAGAGGCTTGGGTCAAACATGGAGCTTCATGCCTCCCTTATCAATTATGGTAACTTTTTTAAAGAAAAAGTTCCGTTTGCTCAAGACTCTAGCTAAAAGATTATTGTGTAGATGATACATCAAGGGTGCAAACCTCGGCTATCTGTCAGTGTAACTTGCTTTGTTAGTGTGGTTCTTTAAGATAGCAATTCGGAAGCTTTTCGTCTAATCCAACCAAAGGTATCACTGTGTGTATATCTGTTGTAGTTAAAAAAGCATTGTATAATTTTTGTGACCTCTAGGTGTCTGGAAAGATTTTTTTTGTTTAGAAAAGAAGGTGTTTGTGCTTTATTGGAGACATCGCTTAGCTTGTTTTGGGATATGGATGAGGGTTGTGCGCGTGAATTTGAAAAACAAGATGTTTGGTGGTTTTGTGGCGGTTGTAGTTCTGTATTTAAGGAGGTTGGTTGAATAAAATGATTAGCTGAATTAGAGACGCTGTCTGTCCCTGTTACTTTCTCTTCTACTGTAAAAAAATTTCCTCCTTCATCCCAAGTTTTGGGTTAAAATAATCATGGTGAGGTTCCACCAGCTCGCCTGCGCACTGACCGTAATTTCTTTAGTCGTACCTGAAGCAGGCTTAATCCCCTTCTCATATGCGTTCACAACAGCCGCACATATGTTTCAAACTTTCATCGTGCTGGGCAAGTTAGGACGTTGCCTGGCAGAGCTGGAGGCAGAGGTTGCGTTTTTCGGCGTCTGCCTTCGGAGGAACTTCGTAGATCCGGAGGTGTTAAAGGTTCTGTCAACCTCTGGAATCCAATGGATCATCAAGGAGAAGATCCTCAAAGCATACAAAGAGGCCTCAAGTCACCGGATTCAAGACATCCGCAGTGCATGTGACAGACTGGATTCACTTTTGGGAAGCGAGTTTAAGCGTCGCAGGGACTACGATCATTGGAACAGTATCAAGCGCGCTCACTTCGATAGACTATGTTATATTAAAAGGAAGGCATGTTTTGAATAGTATTAAGATAAACTCTCGGACGGTAGAAAGTCATGGTTTTGTGATTACGCCAGTTACGAGTCTCGGGGTTCTATTGTTAACCCAAGTGGTGTACTTTTGACGGAAAAAACGAAATAAGTGTTGGAAAAAGGACCTAAGCATAGTTTAAATGTAAAACCATCGAGGTAGGATGTTTTTTTTTTCATCCATACAGACACTTGCGAAGATGGTCAGTCTCGGTGAGAAAGCAGCGTTTGTAGATCTTGCTGTCAGTAAAATGTAAAATGTAATGCGCAATTCGTACCCAAGTGAGAAAAGAAATTTCCGTGACATTAAAACAGTCAAAAAATGAGTTAAAAGCTATGTCATTACAACTATCACAAATTGATAAGTCCGGTAGATTTTCTATTCTTCCTGAGTCATCCTTTCGTCAGAAGAAAACAAATACAGTCATGAACTCCGTGTTCCATGAACAAGGAGTTCATTGGTAACATAAAAGAAATATTTCTTAATCCTTTGAAAACAAAAGTGATATCTTTGTGCAGACGCCGTGCGATCATAAATAACACTTATCACCTTGAGGGAAATCCGATTGAACGAGTGTCAATTGTAAGGGATCTTGGTATGTTCATTAACTGCGGATTAACTTTTTAAAAATCATGTCTCTTTTGTTGTCAGCTCTGCAATGAAAGTTTTAGGAGTTATATCGCGTTTGACCAAGCATTTTTAAAAAGCCCCATTGTTCAATACATCTTTTTCAGTCTTTAGTGGTTTCAAGGCTTGAGTTTGCTTCGGTGATTTGGAATTCATTATCTGTAACACAGGCTTTGATCATAGAACGTGTGCAAAAAAGATTTGTTCGAATTGTCTATGATAGATGGATTGGACGACGCGTGTATTATGACTATGAATGCTTACTAAATAGATTTTCGCTGAAGCTTTTATCACACAGAAGAACAGTCCTTGACTTGGTATTCCTGCATAAGATCATTAATGGTGCCATTGATTCTTCATGGCTTATTAGTAAAATCAATTTCCATGTTCCTTTCCGCGCGACGAGACAGTTCACCTGTTTTGATATTTGCTCACCATGCCGTGTGTCACCTCTTTCTCGTTTACAGACATTATATAACAGCACTTGTGCCACCTCAAGTTGACATCACCACACCCCTGCCTACATTTCGCTGTCAGTTGGACGAACTTTTGGTCACTTCATAGCGCGTCAGTGTATATGCATGTATATTTCTTTTTTTTTTTTAAAATGAGTAGGATTATTGTTTAAGTATTTCTATTGTACGAGTTGGTGTACCTAAGAGAAGGCCGCTCGGCTGTTTTAGGGCACCCGAAAAATAAAGATTATTATTATTATTATTATTATAAGGAAGAATGTAAGTACAGTCCCAAAAGAAGATAATTTCGAGGGTATGACAAAGACTATGGGGCGATCGTCGAGGTCGGTATTGAGTGTGATGTTTTTCCTAAAAGATGATAAACCGGAGATGCGACATCGAGTGGTTCTTAATGAAACTGGAACATGGCAGAAGGTTGTTTCCGTGTTTCTTCAAAAGGGTTTAGACCATGTTAATTCGGATCAATTGCTGTCTCTAATAAATTCAAACGAGTTGATCGAACTACTCAAGATTCACCATGGAAGGGAGGGTAAAATATTTTCAATGGACATCAAAAATCTATATTACTCACAAATAAAGAGTCGTCTTCTGAAGAGAAAGAGGTTCTGGAGTTGAATTTGCGTAAGTTCTAATCACAATCAGACACTTCCTTAGACAGTTTTCTTTCTATTCTTTAGTATTACCTCCAGTTGTAGAATATGAAGGGAAAAAGTATATACAAAACGAGTCATGCATAGGGTCGTCTGTTGCACCGAGTGTTAGCTGAAATTTACCTGAACTCCTTGGATTGTGTTGTGTCTGGCATATTATAGGAGTCGTCAGATACATGTATTGTTAAAAGATATGTTGATGACATAGTGATTTGCTCTTTTCGCAAAGGTCTATTAAGCAATCTAGAAACATTGATTAGATCAGCAGCAGCTGACCTTCAGTTCACGGTGAAATGACCCAAGAATGGAGTCTTTCAGCTTTTAGATTTGTTAATTCACACTGAAGAAGGGTTGCGCTGGGAGTATAGCGAGGAAAGTTCAAAACCAGTGCTATTAAAATTAAGTTGGCACTCAAAAACTCTGAAGGTTAAATCAAGTTAAATCATTCACCAGGACTGCACTAAGCACGTACTGTATTAATTTTATGACTCAATCGTTGGAAAGACAATGGAAGATTGAACAAAGCCGGTTATGAATATCACTTCATCAAAAGGCCATTATGGCTACAAATCGCAGACAAAAGTGGAGGAGAAACGAAATCAAAGGACACGTTTTCGGTAATCTCGCATTAGCATAAAATATCGCATAATCTGAAAGCCAGTGCAAAACAGTTCGGAGTAGACACCGTTGTGAGTTCAGATTTCAAAGGTGCGCTAAAGGCGTTTCTGAGGTCGTCTTTTCTTGGTGAAAACTTGCGGGCTCCAAGCAACCTAGCAATCCAAAAATTATGCTTGTGCGACTTCTATTTTCCTACTAAACATGTGACAGAAATTCGTAACACGCCCCTTTCTGAGCGGAAAAACCTGAAACACAAAACCCAGCGGAGGCACCGGGTTTTGTGTGCCTGTGCTGTGTGGGTGACATCACATAGTTTGTTTTGTGATGTGGATGAGGGTTGTGCGCATTACCTTGAAAAACAAGATGTTTGGTGGTTTTGTGGTGGTTGTAGTACTGTATATAACTATATATGGAGGTTGGTTGAATAAAATGATTAGCCGAGTTAGAGGCGCTGCCGCTCCCTGTTACTACGAGGAGCAGCGCTGAACGGTTAACCATAGGGTAGCGCAGAGCCACTTCTTTAGCCAGCGCCAACAATACGCTGAGTGGTCTCTCATATACGAAACAACAAACCGCCATGGAGCAAAAAGATAGAAGATCACCGGCGCCTGGAGAAACGGGAAAGGGGCGAAATAGAGGAGTGTTGACGCAAAATGTTATCCTGTCCTGAAAAAAAAAAAGAGAAAAATTATACGAAAAGGAGCACATTTGTGTTTCCCGATTTTATCTCTTCGGCATTGTTTGGTGCTGTCCGAGAGAGCCCCTGCGCGTGCCCTCGTCTCTGATGTCCTTTCCCCTTTACAGCAGCCACGTGTATTTTTTTTGTTAGCTGACAGGCTTTCTAGAATGAAGGAGGCTGTGCCAATACTTGATAAGAAAAATACAACACTGCAGGGAAATCTTGTTTTTCATAAACACTGTACACACTCATAATGATCCTCATAGCCAAGAACTACAAGGTTCATCACTACTGTGATGACGACTAGGACTACAAACTCATCACATGTCCACAACCACATAGTTGTAGAGATGGGAGTGATGGGTCTTGTAGTTCTTGGCTATGAGGACAGATTAAGATGCTGACTCATACAAGCCAGTTATTGAGAGCCATAAGCGGCACAATTTGGCAACTTGAAGTCTGTTTCAGCGTAAGAAGTCCCAACTTCGTCCGGTGATCGTGAGGTCGGAAAGTACAAGAGAAACTCGCTATTTTGGTTTAATTATGATAATATATTAAATATTGTACGGTATTACGCTGGCAGCAAACATACCCTTGTTACTGCACACACACAAAGAAAGAAAAAAACATAGCAAAAAAAAACCCGCCAAAAAACAGAATGATCGCTAAAACTTCTGCAAGGTTTAACAATATTTACAATCAAGAGTACTTAATGATATTATACTTAGCCTGTCCCGTTTCCCCCCGAATGGCACTATACCAATAACCTGGGAATATATATAGGAAAAATGCGTTTAGCGCGAAGATAACTGGAAGGTGATGAACAGAAAAGTAAAGAAAGAAGTAAGTTAGATATACGGAACAAAAAAGAAACAGACAAACATAATCCTGACATACAGTGGTTTCACGAACTACGAGCGTGACAAAAAAAGAAAGGTAACACTCTCTTGAGAGAAGATCGGAGCAATAAAATAATGTGCACCCAAGAGCCGGGAAGAAAGGCTGGACAAAGGTTTCTCTTTTCCTGACCAAGATTTCCATAGGGAACACCAGGAACGTGACGCGACGGCCTCGCTTCTTTTTTGTTTGTCTTTATACTCTGCTATTTTATCTTTTTGTTGTTGTTTTGTTTGCCTCCGCTGGCACGTTCGCTATCAATGCCCACTGACTCGCGGATACAGTGGACGGAGGAGCTGGATTCTTAGTGATACTAGCTCGCACCGACTCCCAAGACATGACTGTTTGCGCCTTGTGATGAAAAATTCTGAGAGGATTCGTTCGTCTGCTGCTGTTCTTGTTTCTTATGACGATACGGTTGTTGCGGGCAACGGTAGTGTTGGGAGGATGTTTGTTTGACTCGATTGTTTGTTTTTCCGCGACTCGGAAGAGCGGCTGCAGCTTTTGACAATAACAGGAGGGCAATGCCCTTGTCTCCACAGAGGCATTGCCCTCATGTTTTGTGCCATTTTGTGGAGAAGGGATGACTGAGGGCCGGTTACACCAACGTCGCTTATCGTAACCTAAAGAGACTCTTTCCTAAGTCGGCTTAGCGTCCTACACCTAGCTCGGCTAAGCACGGGTTTCAATTCCGGTTGCACCAACATTAACTCGGGTTAACAGACGCGCTCCTAGCTAAACGCTGGATTTGCGTAGGGACTGTAGGGACAGACAGAGCAAACTAGGGAACGCTCAGAGGGACGAATACGATTGGCGGAGAGGAATCACGCCATGTAAGCAAAATTTTTTGCCGTGGCAGACGGCGCCGGGGCTAGTTTTAGCGAAACAAATTCCTCGCTAAATTTAGCAGAAAAATTTCCCGCTATATTTAGCGGAAAAATTCCCCGCTAAATTTAGCAGAAAAACTTCCACGCTACATTTAGCGAAAAATTTTCCGCGCAAAATTTAGCGGAAAAAAAGTCCCCGTTAAATTTAGCGGAAAGAATTCCCCGCTAAATTTAGCGAAAATTTCCCGCAAAATGGGAGGCGAGAAAAGAGGAGGAGGAGAGGGTAGGGATGAGGAGGAGGGGCATACCCTCCCTTCCGTACCTTCCCCTCCTCCTCCTCAAGAGCTGCGCTCTAATTCGGCATTACAGGGAGTTGTAAACGGCTTTCACTTTTTTGTTCTTTGTTACCTATTGCATGACTCTTAATCTAATTCAGGCTTGTATATATGCCAACTTATATGGAACACCGCGAATAGGGAAGTTCATGAGTGCGGGGCTTAAGAAAGTGTTCTATGCGTAATCCCGGGAGCTTACGAGGCCTACTAAATTCACAACTATTGCTGTTTCCTGAATGGTTCCTCGGCTTTCACACAGGCTAATGCGCCGCAATGTGATTGGCCGAGGAGCGATAATGAGATGTCCGATTACTCGCCACGCACCGCGTTTCTTAGGCTTGTGATTAGTTCTTGGTGTACAGACGCAGAGAAAGCATACTATCAGAGCTGCTCGAGCGATCCCGTACCTTAGACGGCGCTATTTGAACATTGTACGAGGAATCCTAAAGAAACAGCGTCTTAAAGAAACGGCGTCGAATAAAAAAGAAAATACTGGCAATAAACATTATCTTCGTGCAGAAGCAACACGCATCAGCCAGCATGGAGATTCGAACGAATGATCTTTATGTCGCGCGCTCCGCGCTCGTTTTCAAACCGCGGCATCCCAGCGAGAGAGGTGGCGCCATCTCTCGCTGGTTACTACATCTCTTTTCTCTGGAAAAGTCAGCGTAGAGCGTCACCATCAGCATGGTTGGGGTATCGCTGTGGTGGCCTTCTTTTTCTTGTTCCTCTTCACAGCTGCGGTCCCGGCTGAGGCTGACTCTGGTTAAAGTCACTGGGACTCTGTTCCGTGCCGGTTGTCTCTTTCCCCGTGGAGGTCAGTTCTTGTCGAGAATCTGTCGCCGGTCGTAAGTGTTCACGGGTTCTTCGGCGGACTTGACCTTCTGGGGTTAGAATGTTGTAGGACCTCGGCGCTGGATGTCCTACGACTATGGCAGGTGACCATGTGCGCCGCAGGGTGTTGTAGACGGTGATTGTAGAGCCCGTGTCAATGTCTGGCAGCGTTCTTGAGTTTCTATCGTAGTTCGCCTTTTGTTGCCGCCTTATTTCTGTGAGACGACGTGTGACATCCTTGGGTGGCACAACAGCGGGCAGGTAATGTTCCGATCGCGCAGGTAACAGTGTCCTTGTGTGTCGGCTCATCAGTCTCTGTACTGGCGATTGGAGAACATCGTCTCGTGGAGTGTTGCGCCACTCAAGGAGGGAGCAGTAAAACTCTTCACTGTTCGCACTCTTTCGCAAGAGTTGTTTGGCCTGTCTCACGGCTCGTTCAGCCATGCCATTTGATCGAGCGTGGTAGGGGCTTGATGTAACTTGCTCAATCTTGAGGTTTTCCAGGAACTGCTTGAACTCCTGGCTCCCAAATGGTGGGCCATTGTCGCTTATAATTTTCAATGGCAGTCCGTGTGTTGCGAATACTTTAAGGCAGAACTCTTTTACTTTGGAAGCTGTGGTGCTTTTCGTTTCTTCTACCTCGAAATAAAATAAGTAAAAATCCACCAGGATTATGTAGTCTTTTCCTTCATGAGTGAAGAAATCGGCCCCGACAAACTGCCAAGGAAGCGTTGGCAGTGCGTGGCTCAGGAGTGGCATCTTCACGTTTCTTGATTTGTACTTCTCGCATTTGCTGCATTTGTCATGTTCGCGTTCAATGTCGGTGTGGAGGTTACACCTCTTCGGAGGCGTGGGTTCGAATCCCACCGCTGCCACCATGTAGGAAGCAAGACGCATCAGCCAGCATGGAGATTCGAACGAATGATCTTTATGTAGCGCGCTCCGCGCTCGTGTTCTGACCGCGGCACCCCAGCGAGAGAGGTGGCGCCATCTCTCGCTGGTTACTACACTTCGAAGTTGAACAGTGCGTGAAAACAGTGTGTAAGGAGCGATATGAAAACGGTTTAGAAGACACGAAGTGCCACGCGACGGTATTAGGGAGTTTTAGAACAGCATACGCAAAGAATGGTATGGTCGCCACTGTGCAAATATAGTGCCTGAAGTCACCAGGCTCGATCTAAAATAGACCGTAAAAATCGACACTTGCACGAAGCAATCTAAGCTTTTCGTCAAAAGTGTATTTCACAGGTCCATTTTTTTTGTGCAAATTTAGAAAGCGCAATTTCCTTTCTGTAAAAACTAGGGCCAAAACGCTTTCCGGGGTCAACGGCGGGCGGCGACGCAGACGACTGATTCGAGTGGCGGGTCGCGTTTGGTGCACGTATTGACAGATGGCGCTACCTTCTTATCGAGACTGCTCGCGACGACCGTGATTTACAAAAATGAAAATAATCTTTTTGTAGTGTACCTTTGGTTTAAAAACAAATGCGGACAATAAAAACAAAACTTAAAGAAAAAAAACGCGGTTGCACGACGGCGTGTTTGCTGCCGACGGATTTCGTCTACATGTCGTCTGCTTTCTTTCACTGCTCAGCTGCACCTTCCGACGCTGCTCCCGACGCCATCTACCAATACGTACGCCAAACGCGTCCCGCAGCTCGACTGTGTCGTCTGCGTCGCCACCCTCCTTTGACCCTGGCAAGTTTTTTGGCCCTATCTTTTACAGAAAGGGAGCTACGCTTTGTAATTTTACAAGAAAAAAACGGACGTGTGAAATACACCTTTGACGAAAAGTTTGGGTTGCTTCGTGCAGGCGTCGATTTTCACGGTCCATTTTAGATCGAACCTGGTGACTTCAGACACCCTATATGTAGGCCGAACGCTAACCACGTTCTGCGTTCGCGTGCGCTATTTTAGCGTTCTGCGTTAGCGCGCAGAACGCTAACCGCGTTCTGCGCTTCGCGTGCGCTATTTTAGCGTGCGCTATTCTTCGGATACTGCCTGCGTATACGCAAGGAGTCTGCACTACTCCAAGGAGGATTCGTGATGCGCGAAAACTCGTCTAAAGCCAAGGCGAGCGTAATGGCGGCTTTCAGGACTGCGGCTGCCACAGCTTAGGCGGTCGCCGTACTCGTGAGCGCAACGTTGGCGGCATCCTCGCGACTCTGATTTCCAATACAGGACGACATTGCGCTTCTTCGGGAGGTGCACATTTGAAACGCTTTGGGAGACTTAGCGAGGTGGACAACGATCGCCGGTAACTTGCTGCTTGCGACGCGCGAACGTTTGGGGCGTGTAAAGGTCAGTACACGATACCTCTCTTGGCAGGGCGACGCAAGCGGACACGCTCGGTGTACCGCTCGCGTGGCATTCTCGTATTTAAATAAATCTAAAATGTTACTCTCGACCCCCAACATTTTTTTCTCAAATTACAGCGTTTCTTCTTTCGCGTAAAATAAAACTTGTCGCAGTATCTTGGCGGCGTTGCAGTCACGAGACGATATTTGCTTGGGGTTTTGCGTTGCGGCGAAGAAAAGCATTTCTAAAACTCTCTTGCGTAGCGTGCGCTAACGCAAGCGCTAAAATTAGCGCTGGCGTGCGCTAAAAGTGCGAACGGTATTGTAAAACTACCTATTAAGTCAAGTCATGTTGGATCACGTGACGGCCACGCCACGTCACGTCAGGTAATTTTACATTACGTGACTTAAGATCATTCATCGTCGTTTCGTCTGCAAGAAAAAGGAAATAAAAAAATTTGTGGTTTTAACGAGAGGCGGCCTCATATGAGCCAGTTTTTTCTGTTCTCTTTTGTGGTCAGGCTCATTTAAAATATACTGCAAATATATTCATAAATAAGGTGTTGCAAGCAAAAAAACACGGTCTACTTTCGAGGTCCCCTAGTTATAGAAACGACCTAACGGAGCGCAAAAATGCGGAAGACGATAACGTTTTACTACTAGGGCGAACGTCGCGCATTAATGCAAATGCCGCCGGGAGCAAGACGGGTACCTAGTGACGTGTAAGCTAATAACGGGAGAGGAGCAATGACCAAGAAATAAAAATACGCGAGCTAAAATAAATAAATGAGAAAAAGAAATAGCGAACGTGGCGGCGTACAAAGAAATATGCAGATATGTCCCAAAGGAAAGGCGAACACGGAACGTGGCGCTTGTTCGAAGAACGGGGAAAAAATGTGTTATTCATAGTCCTTATGCTAAATAACAATTACGAACGTCTGGTGCCTCAGACTGCAGAGAACGACCGTTTCTTCAGATACTTTGGTCGCAGACAACCTGAACTTTTATATGGCCTTTGTCGTCGGAAGAGCATTCATTTCGTCCAGCGACGAAGCGCAAAAAGACGAAACAAGAGCAAGTATAGTATAATGAGCCCTTAGTAAATGGAAGATGCGACAATGAGCTAAATGGATGCGACGCGCATCGACATGCCATATTATCATCATCCTTGCGGGACCGATCTTCCCATGCGTCTTTTGAACCGAAAGAATCTGCATATTCATATCCTGAGAATGTAATTTTTTTTCTGGTTTGCTTTTTAGAGACGCGTGTGGCGTGTGCATGAATATTATGCGTTTATTCAATTACTTAGTTGTTCCTCTTGAGTGGTTTCAATTTGAAATCGAACACGCGTGTCCTCGATTTGCTTAATAAAAAAAAATGTAATTGCCCCACTTCCGTAATGAACATGGCCGTTTCGTTGTTCAGTGTAGATGTGTATTTATTTTTGAAGAATTCTTAAGTGGAGATAGGTGAAATGCTACATTTTGGCTGCATGATCTTTTTATTGTCTTTTGTCCGTTGCTGTGAAATGGCAGAAGAAGAAACACTCGCAATAATTTCTGTTTTAAACGTATAAAACACGGTCTTCATTTTTTTTGCTCAACTTAAATATTTCAGCATTTTTAATGCAAGAAAAAAGGAAGACAAACATGGTACCTTTGATGTTTTAGTGGCATACTTGGAGCATTGTATCTTAGCGTTCATCATAAATGTTGCTTACTAAATACTTTACACGTGCAGTCCTATATATCTGCTATCAACCAGTACAACTTAAGTTTAATTTATTACTACGATAACATTAATATAGATGTATAAATTGCATCAAAAATTAAATGTAGCCACCTTTTTTAAGCCTCTTTATTAGAAAATGCAATGCTTTTCATTTCTTCTGTAAATATTTATATTATTCCCACTAATGTTAACTTTCTTTTGGCTTAATGAGAGTTTCCCTTTTTGTGTGCATTTTCTGTAGAAGTGGTCAAACAATGGACCCGAATCGACAAAACGATAGTTTAGCAAGTTGACTTTACTGCGAGGGTTTTTAGCAAAGTGTTAAGGAAAGTGGCGTTGGGAGCGTTTCGGAGGTGAAGGGACGGCGGAAGCTGCAACTTTGAAGAGGGGGAGGAGGGAAGAATGTTTTGTGAACGTGCCGCCATTAGAAAACAATAGGGAGTTTTAGAATAAGGGGCCGCTATGCTCGGTGGCCCCTAAGAAATAAGGGCTCACCATAGGGCATGCGCCGAACCCTAACTGCTTTTTCGGTTAGCGCTGCTATGGTGGGCTAGAAGGGGAGGTGTGACAATCGCTCACTTCGTCCAGCGGGAGAAAATGGCAAGGGTCTTCAGCACGCAGCGTTAGCATCGATCTCCTCGCAGCAGCGCCACAACGGCACTCCGTCGCACTGCGAACACTAAAAAAGAAGAAAATGTCTTCGTTAGCCATAACAAAATGGGGCACGGCGAATTTATCTCGACGCAATGAAGACAGGCAGCTACGGTGTGTGTGTGAAGCCTTTCGGTCTACTTCTTCGTTCACCTCCTCCCTGTAGTGCAGGGTGGCGCTGCTATCCACTTATTGATAAAGCCCCTTCATGTTTCAAAAGTAGCGCAAGGTGCGTCGATGCATGAGGCACGTGCAACGTACAGCCCTTGGGAAGATCATGGCGGCACAGCGCAGCACTCAGCTAGATTTCCGACGCCAGGCTCTTCCCAGAAGTGGCGCGCGTAGCGTGTCCCGAGCATTTCCAGAACAATAAATGGCGCCACTTTTCCTAGGACAAAGGGGCTTTACTTATCGATGGCCCTCCGGCCCTCTATAACCCACCACGTCTCCGCATGCTGAATCACCGAGTCACTTTCGCAAGTGCCATCCTAACACCTCCCCCTTTTAGCCCACCATAGCGCTGCCCCTAAGTCCCCTAAGACAAACATGGCGGCACCCTGCATTGCTCGCTTCAGAAGAAATCCGTCATGGTCGCTGCATTATTAGGCACGTTCATCGGCAATGAACGGTGCAGCAGGCTTTCGCCTTGCCGACACTCGCTTAAATCACAAAGTATTAGTGAAGATCTCGTCCTGTCTTTTAGATCGCCCTCTCATTCTGGCCATTCTTAAGCCCGAAGAGACGCTGTAACTGTTGACATGGCAGTGTCTCGCGAAACCTAGTGGCTTGTTTTGACTCGACCTCACACGCGAACGAAGACACCGAAAAGGAAGAGGTAAGGCACGGACAAGTGCGGACTCGCAACTCGCTCAGAAATCTAAAGAGCAAGAAATAACTTGACTCGAGCCAAGTAAGTATATCTTGAGGTTTGTGCCTTGTACAGCGGCTGTGATATGCAGGATGCCACCGACATGCTTTCGTGAAAAGGAAATGGACGAAATCGCATTGACTTGGTCTTAAGCTAAAACGAGAGGAAGAAGTGCGATCGAAGCAACCTGTTCATTCTACCATTCTGCAAGTTTTTCTGTATTTGAACCCATTAGTGACAGCTAATCGGTCTACCACTACCGGCCGTTGTTGCGATGACATTTGTCATCAGCCCCACTGACCCTGTACCTCATGAACATGCCTCCTCAACTATTGTACGCACCTCCCAGCTTGCGGTGGTACCAACCGCATTATCCCATAACTCGGGTTCAAGCTTTGCCGAAACAAGTGACATCGCTTGGAGAAGACGGCGCGCTGATGAATAGCAAGAGTTACCTGCTCAAACTATGGAACATCAACAGTCCATCACCGATGAGGAGGCACCTTTCGCTCAGGTGATCTACAAGAAGACTCGCAAGGCTTGCATTCCAGTGTTGTTCAAACTCAATGATCCATCCCAGTCATTTCGGAAGGTCAACCCTAATAGGTTGGCGCAAGAAATCGTCGCAACATCCCAAGAGAAAGTTTTGACTCGACGCATTTACGAAAATGGAGGACTAACTGTCACTGTGGCGTCCGCTGAAGCAGCGAATAATTTGCTAAAACTAAACGACTTCGCGGGAATCAAGGTGGATGTGGGCTGTACCACAGTCGTACTCGAGGAATCTCGGGAGAATTTGGGGTGTGCCACTCGACTAAAGTTCACACGACGGGAAGATGGCCCCGTAACAAAACAAGTTTTCGATTCTAAGCAACTCTTTACCTTCAATATTAAAAAAAGTAATGAACACATTTCAGTAATTAACCCAAATATCGTGACGATTGTCCCCTTATAGTATGACTCCTTGTCCGAATAAGCCAGACCACATTGTGTACAGTTTTTTTCAGTAAAAACAAATATGTAAAGCCTTTAAAACCACGTACCCTTTACATATTTGAACTGAAATAAACAACAGTATGCACCCTTACTCAAGTGTTTTCATTCAAATTAAAGAAAAACAAAAGCACGCGGAGCCAGTCGTATCCGAACAGTGGAGGGTTGGGGACAGACATTTTTTTTTCTAATGTTAGAACGCTCACAAAACGCACCCCCCCTCCCCCCCCCCTTTCTATTTTTGAAAGTCAGCTTCCATCTAACAAACCCTTGCAACGCCACTGTGCATTTTAAATCTAAAAGCCTTGCTGTAAAGTCATCTTGGGAATATACCGTTTTATCGATTCAAGTTCATTGATATGTGTTTGACCACTTCTACAGAAGGTACAGCAAAAAGGAGGAACTTTGATTAAGCCAATGTACCGTTAATATAGTTGGAAAAAACATAGGAACGAAGAAAACGAAAAAAGAAAAGCCCTTTCTTTATTAAAGCGGAATCACAACGTATGGCTAAATTTCATCGTCGATGAAATTTAGAATCTGTTATAAATATTTTCGTGAAAGTAAGTTAAAGTGATACCAGTCGATAGCACATGTAGAGGACTGCGGGTGTAGAGTCTTTAATAAGCAAAATTTGTGTTAACTCTTGACAAACGAGGCTCAAAATATACCACCAAAACTTGAAAGATACCGTATTTGTACTTTTATATTTCTGGCAATAAAACTGCTGAAAAAAACGTTAGTTTAGACAAGAAAATAGACCGTGCATCATATTTTTATGAGAAAAATTATGGTGAGT
Organism: Ixodes ricinus; assembly: GCA_037355805.1. NCBI lineage: Eukaryota > Metazoa > Arthropoda > Arachnida > Ixodida > Ixodidae > Ixodes > Ixodes ricinus. Next base: position 17,157 of record JAZHYW010043662.1, on the reverse strand, counting down.
GTTTCACTTTTTCTCTATTTATAACAACCGCAAGAACTGTGTACAAAAATCAAGCAGCCGAAATGTAGAATTTCACAATTCTTAATTCTTAATTTTTGTGAGGAAGGAAATAAAAATAAATAAAAAAAGAATAATGAGCAGTTTGTTCATTACAGAAGTGGGGATATTACATATACATATCTTTTTTAGGCAAATCAAAATACCCACCCAGGCATTCGTGTTCGATTTCAAATGAAACCACTCTCTCTGTTTCTGCCTCTTGCATCGGAATTAGTTTTTTTTGGCGTTGGTATTTGCTGATAGAGAGTTGTAGTAGATAATTGGGGTAATTCTGGTGACAATGAGAACCGAACCTCCGCCACCGCTTTTGCGCATTCATCGCATGTATATCGGGTATCGTCATCGAGGACAACGGAGGTATGGGAACGATCTACTAAAACTCAGTAATGCCACTATCCTGTTCGCTGCGGAGTTGCCCCGCCCTGAATTTCTGAAAACGTCAGTAACTACATTTCTAAAAAAAAAATAAGTTGTATGGTGAATTGGCACACCTATATGTTAAGTTTGATTTGAAGGATTGTAACTAGCGCAACAGCAAAAAAAGTCAACGTTTGCGTAAAACCGTCTTTAAATTGTGTTGTGTGTATGTTTATACAGCCTAGAATTTGGTCTGCCTCAAAGGGCGACGGGTCTCCCAGCTGTAGATGAGCAATTTAGCCAGTGCAGTACAACCGGTAGCCTGGGGTCTTTAACGTGCATCACGCAGTAGTGATACACGACCGCACGGCGGTACGTCAAACCGTCTTTATACACGAATATCTAGAGTTTAAGGATGCTCGAGGTACGAATGGTTACATTCAAGTTCTTCACATCCCCGTTACAAAAAAAATATAATAAATATATTTCTTTTTGTAACGGGAACTTTTATTTTAGATTAGCTTCTGAATTTTACATTGAAAAAAAAACAACATCGATACACTCTAACCATACAGTCTGCGAGAACAGAGAGCGCACGCAACTTAATACATTATGCGCAGTTAACGATCCCAGAAGCGACAACCAATCAACCTAACTACACCGCAGAAACTTATCGATCACATGATTTACTTACGTTACTGGGCCGGCGCGCTGGTAAACTAATTTAGCTTCCACGCGATAATGATTCCCGAAACTTTTTTTCATGCTTCTAGCTTAGCCGCCTGACAATGCCACTCGGTTATCACGGCATGCGCTGAGCCTGACGCTTTTGCTTTGGTATCGTCGTTCGGAAACCCGCAACATTTTTTCTCCTTTTTTTCATAATGGCGTCCACAATAAAAGCGACGTGTCCCTAACACTTCGCAAAGTAACACCCCCAGCTCTATGAAGCGCAAACGACGTCGACTTTTGCGCTGCTCTCCGAAAGTTACTCGGTTTGGGTAAGGTGCCCGTGACAGCCGCTTCAAAAAGTGGGCGTGTCCCTCGTCAGGGCGGACGACACAGTCCCCAAAAGTTTGCCGAAGCAGGAACAGTTCAGTCGGCTTCTGCTTGAGTAAAACTCCGGCCGAACGAGCAGTTCCCGTAAACCGTTGACAGTGTTGTGAACGCTATACCCAGCGCCCGACGAACCAGCCGCCTTCCCTTTCATCCCGCTGACCCCGTTCTCCGCGCGCGTGGGCATGGGAGCGAGTAAAATCACGTGACCTGACACAGACGTTCGACGGGTGCACTGAGCGCGTAGCTTCCACCACGCTGTCACCTTAGGGGTTAACGGAGTATGGTGATTGCTGCTGCGCCACGTACACCCATCGATGGGAAAGCGCAGTGGGACACGCGCGCAACCCTTGGAAGACGCCCCAGCCAGCTTCAAACCACGTGACTGCACTCTTCCTCGGGCGCGTACAAAGGGACGCAGTCAGCTGACGACAGGAAGGCGGTTGATTGGTGGAGCGTCGGCGTTTCTTCCCTCTACTGCCACGTTAGAGGGGAAAATGTAAACAGATGAGAAAGCGACCGGGGACCGGCCCTTGTGAACGCGAACACCGCGCGAGGCTTGAAAGCAAAGACAGGGAAACCAAAGTTTTTCGTTCGGCTTTCATAGAATCCGCCTTCTGTTTGTGGCACAATGAATCTTTCTTATCTAAATATTTATCCACGTCCTTATTTCGTTAACGAGCTTTATGCATGAAGGTTCTTGTTTACAAAGTCTAGTTTTTTTGGCATGTCGTATTTCATTCAAAACTTCGTATTGAGTCGATGGTATCACCATTTGTTTTTAATTATATCTATTATTGATTGACCTCTTTACCAGGACGTAAGCGACAAGAAGAGACGAGAACTTCGATCGTGGGTTATCGATCATTTTCATTCGTAACTAGAATTATGGAAATATGCAAGAACTTTGAAGCAGAAGCACATTGAGCGAGTGTTTTCGCCAAGGTACGGCAGGGCGCCTGGTTGTTTTGTTTTCCGTCATCGCTAGAGAGAGAATATCATTTTCTTGCAATGGTTTCGCAAAATTGAGAATTGTAGAAGAAAACTTTTGAAACAACTTTTCTGGAAGTTCCAAAGATACACTTCTTGCGAAACAGGTAATCTAATAGCGAAGTTGTGTTGGTTCAGTTTGGAAAATTACTCGGACGACGAAAGTAGATGTCGCAATTCATTGTTTGTTGTTCTCAGAATGTAAACGGGAAAATATCAGGTAGGTAAATTGGGATCAGGCGTTGCTCCAACGAATAATTCGCTGGAGTTTTGAAACATTACGGTCTTATGTTTGAAGTAGAACTTGTTTTTGTTTTATTTGTTTTGTGTGTGTGTGTGTGTGTGTATACTGCAGCCTTACTGCACAACTGCTGATAATGTGCACCATGCGAAAAGAGCTATTTCCTATTTAAAAGTTACGTTGTTTATAATACCGATTTCGAAACGTCAAGCCATCGAGACTCGAGACGAAATTACACTGCAAGAATCACCGAAGGGTCTCACCGTATGTTCTAAAGCGCGAAGTTCAAATGACAAAAAAAAAGATCTTCAAACTTTAGCTTTTACAATAAACAATTAAGTTTCTTAACATGTCCGCGCTTTCCCAAGAGCAATCAAGGAGGTAATTATATTACTTTTTGAAATAATAAAGTTAGTTCCCGTCGTTTCATTAACGTACACCCCTAGAGCGTTCTGTAGGACATGCCTAGGGCTATACTTATTTCGTTCTAAACAACCCTTTTATTGTGAATTAAAAAAAAGCAAAATGAAAAAGGGATTGAAATGTCAGCAACGAGAAACACAAAAATAAACAATAACAGATGGCACGCTTTCTACAAAACACTAAGATCTATACGAGTCACAGTGTTCGCGTAACCTCGAAGAATAATCGAAGAAAAAAAAAGCAATGGTTGCTTTCGCATAATCCCTTTAACCACTTCTTGTGTCGTGCAATGGAGCAGTCAACCAAACATTTTTATGGGGAGTAGTAAATGTATTTTGTTAGAGTTACTTTTTGTTTTTGTTCGAAAACGCCTGAAAAACTGAGCAAAAAAACAAAAAACAAATTTTCTATCGGTTATCCAGGGTCGTCATTTTCCGAGCGCCGTCCTTCCATATATCCGGTGCTCCACGCTGGGCGCCAAAATGTGTGCCCTCTTCTGCCTGCGCCATCATACATTTAATTGATACGGGAGCTGTAAGTTAAATACAGCAACGTCCCGGGCTTTGAAACGTATGCTCCTGGCTCTAGCCAACGTTACTAAAACGCTCATTCGGGAAACTTGCCCTTAAATCCTGGGCCGCTCGCGTCCACCGAGACCAAACTAAATACGACAATAGTGCCACCTTCTAGCGAAGAGTTAAACCATGGAAGTTGCTTTTTATGGCTACTACTAGAGTCACTGAATGTTCCCAGAGTATAGAAACTCCCAGGCTCGAAATGCCAAAATGGCGGCTCAACCTTTTTTGTTTGTTTTTAATGTGGTCACCATGAACATTAAAGGCCCTTTCACACTCTTGCAACCGAGTACGACCGAGAGAGCAAGACCGGTTTTTAAGCCTCTTAAGACGTCTTAGAACCAGCTCCGCAGCAGCGCATCCGGTCTAAAACGTCGCAAGAGGCTTAAAAACCGGTCTGGTCTCTCTCGGTCTTACTCGGTTCCATATATGTGAACGACGCTTTAGAGAACACGTTTTCGCGTAAACACAAGCGAAAAAAGCTCTTTTTTAGTTAATTTCATCGGAGAGCAGAACAGAATGACACGAGGTAATCATTTCATGAAAGTTTTCGTTTACTAGGTATTGCGGCACAATTAATATCGTTTTTATACAACATTGTCTCACCGCCGATTTCAGGTAGCGCGTCCCGATATGGGCGCGTCCTAACTTCAATGGTGAAATCGCGGCGAGTCCGCTTGACCGACGGGGGTTGGCATCACTGAGATCCCTTCCACTGTATTCGGTGCCAAAATGGCCGATCAAAGCCAAAATTGAAGAGTAACAGCGGACGCTATCGAATGCGATACACTGGTGCAGCCGTGCAGTTCCCGGAGCGGCCGCTGGAGGAGAAACAGCGGCATTGTGATCGCGTTTGGATTTGGTTCTCGAGCACTTACCGGCGCCACTTTTTAATGTAGGCTCTTACGGCAGTTTCCGAACTGAGAATTTTAGTAACGTTGGTTCTAGCGTATTCGCGACTCTAGGAAACTTTATAGGCGGCGCGCTTGTCAGGCAAAATGGCGGACGCAAGGAGGTCGTTTTCGTCGTTCAGCACGCGGACTACCATACATTTCTTGGACTGCTGCGTAAAATTGGTGCTACACTGCCACATATAAAAGCAAAGCGATTTTTCGACGGTAGAAACCTTCTTCTAGACAGTACGTAAGAATGACACGGCGGAAGCATAAAAATATTTACTGGAGAAGATGTTTGTTTCTAAGCTCCCAACGAGAACCAAACAGCGATAGCAGACGACTGAGTCGAAACGACCTGCTCTCTTGAAACGCGAATTTCCGTTTCATCTTAAATTTGAGTGGGACCGAAAGCTAGTTGCAACAGAAACACTGAACGCACAGACTAAAAACGCAATGTCCCGACGCATTGTTCGCGTCTGATTGGATTAAGGAAGAGAGGGGGGGGGGGGTAACACGTATGAAACACGTAACACGGAAAAAAAAAGCCGCGATCTACAGTTTTGTGACAGGCTTCATTGGTCCCATTGGCTCATAGAGTCAGTGGCGTGCAGACGTAGATGAAACTGAGTATAGTAACGCTTAAATAACGGTCAAAAGTATTTCAAGCTCCTACGGGGAAAGTTGCGGCGTTGATCACTTCGCAGCAGACAGAGTGCATGCAATCACACTTTGCACGCTATTTATCAGGTCATGTGAGGTCTCAGTGCCACACGACTTCACGCGCTTGAGCCTGAGTTGAAGCAAAGTATGGACGCCAAAGCTTTTCTACTTTTCGACGCTTACAATCGCATACCTGCGGTGTCTCTGAAAGACAATTTGATGTCTTCTCACCGGAAAAACAAACAACGTGTCGGCGAACCCTCAGTCTCTGCTCAAATGTAGTTCAAACAGTTCCGACCAGATGCCGAAGTTTTAAAGCTTTCCTTCATTTGATTCAAATGTTATAAGGGGGTTTTCCAATGAGAAAATGGAGACCGACGAACCCCAACGAATACACGGAGTTTTCCTTCAGAATATTTGAAAATCGCTTATAAGCACGAGATCAGATAACAGCAAGCTCAAAATTTTGGCAGTTGGTCCGGACCGCTAGCAGTACATTTGGCCGGAGGCTGAGAGTTCGGCGAAGCGTAGTTTAGTTTAGCGGGAAAATACAAAAACAAAAAAGAAATCGCTATATTTTTTAGGGTCACCCGATACAACCATTGATCAATTGCCCTCAATCATCTTCTCGCTTCTACCACTAACATAATTCCGATGTCGTTTAGTTGAGGGAAGCCCTCTTGCTAATGCCTAAACTCGCACTCCATTTGAGGCAAAACACTCGATATGAACTTTTGCTACGGCTGCGTTTTCCACAATCCCTATCATCTCTAAATATTTGTCAAATAGTTCAAAGACCGGAACCTAAACGTAGAGTTCCAGCTCTCGTTTAAAAATTTTAATGTCTTAAAGAAAAGAAAAGAGCTGGCAGGTGCGTTAAACAAGCAAGGTGAAGCAGTTCACGCTCATATTGTTTGCGATAGTACAAATGCGACTTATAACTAGTTGGCTCACTCTCCTTATTGTATTCCATTTTAAAAAAAAATTCAAATAATGCATAAAGCAGCGAATACTACGACCTCAATATTGCGAGAGAAAACGATAAAATAAAAGACATCAGAGCCTCGGGGAATATTTTTAGAACTCTCGAGAACAGATGTTCCTATTCAGGAAGTGTGTGTGTGTGTATGGGGGGGGGGGGGGGCTCATGAGTCCCCATTCCGTCTCCAACACAAATTGCTAGGTTTCACTCCTTCGCAGAAGAGCCTGCCGTGGAATATCTATAATATAGTCGTTTCAAAAGTGAGTCGACCGGCGCCATCTTCCGGCAGCTCCGGAACCGCGGACACTTCCGTACGAAAGGAAACGATGGTTCCGATGGAGCATCACGGAAACCGGACATCCCCGAGCTTCGTAAATCAAAGGCAAATGTATACATGTGCCTCGTTTCAACCTGCAAATGGTAAAAAAATAGAGGGGATGCAAAACGAGAATCTGGGATGGTTACGCTTATATCTTAAATGCGTTCTGGTGACGGCAAAACAATGATTTTGCCCATACTGGAAGGGACGACAATACAAGATGGCGGCGCCCTTGTGGAAAAAGCTCTATAGAGCATTTCGCTGTGTCCCAGTTTGAAAGTATAACAGGGGAGGTCAGACGTCTGACTCTTTGCCCTCGATCGGTAGCTTTCTTGTGTTTTAAAGGCGATGGTCGTACTTTGGTGCTGGTTAAGAGTATCATGACAATCCCCTTCCACAAAGCTCTCCGCTAGTCATGTTTGGTGATAATCTCCTTCATCGTTCGCTTTGCTAAAGCGGAAAGAGCGGAGGAATTTGTGGGAGGAGCATACACCATTCTAATGTTTACCGTGACCTCGGAGGTCATGGTTTCCATACTGTCACGATTTGACCTCAGTTCGACCTCTTCGCTCCTGACGTCCGGGTGGCAAGGCGTGGCACTGCGACACCAAGTTTCATTCAGCGGGTGCGGGAGTGACCGCCGGATTAGCTCGAATCGACGCCGGCTCTCTGCTCGAGACAAAGCGTTGCGATTTTCAAAATGTCGGGCCTCTTCGGCTGCTAACGTCAGGCTAAAGGGTCGCGGCAATCTGCCACCAAGCAAGATCCGACTGGTGCGGAGGTTACCGCGTGATTGACTTGAGAACAGCGGATCTCCGTTTGGAAACTGGAGAACTCTAGCAGACTCCGGACGTGCCTTCATTGTGTTCGTAAGTGCTTTGCGCAAGCGTCAGATAAGCTCCAGGAAACGAGTCCACTTGCACAGCATCAGGGAGCGTCAGATTGTTTCCCTTTCGGGACGCGCCGCCCACGAACACTCCTGCCCTCCCTAGAGGCTACCTACAAAAAGCGCGTCCTTTCGCGAGGACCGGCCCCCGTTCTGAATATTGTGGTATGCAATAAACGTCCGTTACGTTTGTCACCGCTTGACTCCCCGAGTCATGACCGAGGCGGTCGCGAGTGCGCCAAGTAGTCAGACGCCGGTGGCCTCGCCACGCTACCAAAGGAGGGCCAGGGCTCGGCTCCACGACTCCACCTGGATGCCATAACAATACCCACACTCCCGCACGCACATGTTCGTGGCTACGGAAAGCCAGCAACGAGCCATACGCACGACGAACGATGAATATGGCACCGGCCAGAAGCCCTTTTTGGAATTGTTGCCATGGCAATCGCACTTTCGGTCCTTCCAAATCTTCGCGGCTTCGAAAAAGTCGTTCTGATTCAGGCGCACCAAGATTGCTACGGAACGTGATCGCACTGAAAGCGTTCCTCTCCAATATGAACGTTCATGTCCCTGGGTATGCAATCGACTCATCAATCATGCTGATATATACGGATCACTTACGACGATATTCTTCTTTTCGCCTGTTTCAAAAAAGCAAAATGATTTTCTTCAATTTTTTTTCAATGCAGCATAGCATTGACGTTACATCTGGTGGCGATGAGAAGACCTGCGCTTGTTTCGTCGGTGTGTGGATAACGAAATCTCGGTGAACGAGAAATGTCTTTAAAAAGCAACCTGTCAAGTAGAAACGGCTCATACCATGAAATAAAATGGCGACCATACGGGGAGGTATGTGCTACTTTCCAAGATTCCAGTTACTTTAGTTTCGTGCACTGCCGCCTACCTCCTGTGGACTGAAGTTGAAGCTGCGGCACAGATGCGTGCAACATACTCTAAGAAAAATCCCGTGCGTCTACTTTCCCGCACAACCCTCGGAGAGCCAATCACCGCAACTTACGGAGGCAGCTCAGCGAATGACGATGCCGCTTGCATTGCTTAATATCGCAACTCAGACTACTTTTTTGGTCTAGACACATGTTTCGGCATCGTCACTCGCTGAGCTGCCTTCGTAAGTTGCGGTGATTGGCTCTCCGAGTGTTGGGCGGAAAAGTAGACACACAGGCCTTCTGGAGTGCACTTAATGAGGTCCGTTTGTTTGAAACCAGTATTGCTTTGTGGCCCCATTAATTAAGTTTTACGTCGCAGGAAGTGTTGCTTGTGTGGCGACCATACGTGGAACTTGGCGCAATTTTTCCAGGATCCACTTACTTTAGTGTCGTGCACTGCCGCCTATCTCCTGTGGACTAAGGTTAACGCTGCATTACGCATGCGCGCCACACTTAATGAGATCGGTTTATTCGAAAGCAATATTGCTTTGTGCTCTCATTAATTCAGTTTTACGCTGCAAAAAGTGTTGCTTGTGTGCCCCCCTTCCCCCTTCCTTCCCCCCCTCCCAATATAAAAAGAAGGAGACAGGAAGAGAACAGCAGGGAGATCTTCCAGTTATTCTGCTTCCAGCTCGAGCGTCATACCTTCGATGACGCTTAATAGTTTCGTGAGCTTTGTGGGTCGCCTGTCCATATTGCCCAATCAGGCCGAGTTCCATTCGCCCCGAGGAAGCCACAAAAGAGCGCTATCATCGAGAAATGCTTTATCGATACTCAAGGTGTGAGTCGGATGCTGCGGAGTGCCAAGGCTGCCGTTTCTGGACGCCGCAAGTCGCCTGGTGGGAGGCCCAATCGTCCAGTTGGCACTTGGCACTGCAGTAGAGCACCTTGCACACTGGGCACTGCTTGTTCGCCTGCGCCATGCAGACGAGGCACCTGCGCTCGGCGGCGGGCTCCCTGATCCTGACCGTGCGCGACCGGTCTCCGGTGGCACTGACCACCGGTTTCGGACTGGGCAGCTTTGTCTTGACTGGACCAGGTGGGTCAGTCTCAGTCGGTGGAGAGACAGACGGCTGGCCCAGTCAAGACAAAGCTGCCCAGTCCGAAACCGGTGGTCAGTGCCACCGGAGACCGGTCGCGCACGGTCAGGATCAGGAGCCCGCCGCCCAGCGCAGGTGCCTCGTCTGCAAGCGCAGGCGAACAAGCGGTGCCCAGTGTGCAAGGTGCTCTACTGCAGTGCCAAGTGCCAACAGGACGATTGGCCCTCCCACCAGACAACTTGTGGCGTCCAGAAACGGCAGCCTTGGCCCTCCGCAGCATCCGAGCCACACCTCGAGTATCGATAAAGCATTTCCCGACGATAGCGCTCCCTGTGTGGCTTCCTCGGGGCGAATGGAACTCGGCCTGATCGGGCGATATTGACAGTCGACCCACAGCTTCGAACGCGCACGCGCCGCCAAAGCACAGCGGAAGGCATCCAGCGCAGGCAGGAGGCCGTGTACCTTAAAGAGACGCCTTGCCATTTACGTCCCGTCCATAACGTTAGTGCACGGACTCCCAATGTAATCGATTACCTTTATTTGGTCCCGAGCTCAATCTAACTTTTCTGTTTCGTGGCATGCTATAATAAAAACGAAGTGGTGCCGTGCTCCGTCTCTATTTCCTCTGGCTTCCATTTATCGGCTGGGTTTCACTTCACGATGGTCCGCAGCGGACGCCACGGGGCAACCCAGCCAATCCGGGGATGCGAACGCGTCACGTGACGAAACGCACCCTCGCCCGTAGCTGCGCCCTTCTCGAAGGTCGCGTGACGTCAAAACGAAACGTTGGAATGGGTAGTAGCATCCCCTGAGGTCCTTTGTAAAGTGAAAGGGAGCACATACGGTCCCCATCGCCGGGTCGCCCGCGTTAAAGACCGACGACCAGACTCGAGATTCTGCAAGGCAGAAGATCCTCCTCACCATGAGCGAGAAGGAAACAGGCAACGGTGGACAGTATAGGAGGGGGAAGAGGAGGAAGCGGGAAAAGGTGGAAAGCGCGAACGGGTCGTCTGTCCTTAATGGACAGAAATCATGACGGACTCGTCTCCGGCGTCGAGGATACTTCGCGCCACCCTGATCGGGTTCTTTCGACTGTCATCTTCACCATGACGTGGACGTCAGCGGCAGCGACCAACCATCTCAACTAACCTAGCGGCTCGCGTTTGCAAGTGACGTCAAGCTCCGCGCGTCGCCCGCATCGCAAAACGGAAGCTCACGTGACAAGCTCCGGGCTCTAGGATTGGCTCCGGTGGCTCGTGGCATCTGGTGCGGTTCATCTCGAGGCAGAACGGTTTAAGCGCACGTCAGACGAGTGCCTAGGTCGGCCGCGGCAGTGATTGACGGTGTGGGTGTGGAGTTGGAAGAAGCTACATTGTTTCGCTTCACAGTACCGCTGGAAAAGCTATGCGGAAGAACACATGTGCGGAGTGAGGCCCCGGAAAGGATGGATGAAATGATCGCGCTTGCTCACGATAAACCGCGTGCATCTACGGTCCTCTGTTGCACATGAACTGGCGTTACAACGAAGTGTCTGTCATACGAACAAATTAGAGCCACTAATTAAGTTACCTTTAGTGTCACTCTATTCCCCGATTATATCATGGGCGCCTCCATCTTGATGCTCGGTGCGGAGCAGCCGCAATTGGCGATCTTTACGATTCCGAAATGTCTCGTTGTTCTTTTACGTAGGGTGTTTTGAAGCTCAGGCCGAAAAGCGTTTTGCGCTGTCGCGTACTATTTTAACATTTCTGACATTTCTAGAAAACTTCGGGTAAATGGCGACACCGATTTTGGACACCAAGATGGCTGAAGTATTGTTAATGTGAAGCTCATTACGTGGGTTTAGGACAGATCAGGAAGAACCAGAGGAAATAGCCAGTGCTGGCGGTAACGCGCTGCAAGTAACGGCGTTACCGGTAACGTGTTACTTCTTTCGGTAACTTGTAACTTACTCGTTACTTTTTGAAAACAGTAACGTGTAACGAGGGTTACGTTACTCGTTACTTATTCTACCCAAACCCCTCCCCCCCCCCCAAAAAAAAAAAAAGAAAAGCACACTTAAATTTTTTTTGTGTTTCTTTACTGCGTTATACCTAGGGTGTGTATTTTCCGGTTTTAACCGAAAAACACCGATAAACATCCGTCGGTGACGAAAATACAAAATCGGTTAAAACCGAAAAACACCGGTGGTTGGACATTCTCGCCTTAGTTAAAACCGAAAAACACCGGTCGTTGCATTTTTCCGGCCTTGCGAAACCCTTTTCCCGTAGAGGTTCGTCAAACGTGTTATCTCGCCCTCCTTTCTGGGGATCAAAAGCGTCTAGTTAACGCAGTGGAAGCTAAGCTCTCACACGCCTTTCCCCCATTGTGTCTCCCATGGCCCCCTTTTGTGGAAAAATTAACGCAGTGGAGGGTACGCTCTCACGTGCCCTTTCCCCATTGTGTCTGGCCAAGTGATATCGGTTGCTGTAGTTCCTGGAAGACACTGCCAACATTCGTGTCGTAAAGGGCTAATGACCTTTGGCCGCCAGGATGGGACGCAAGCGGAAAACTCCGGATGACTACGCTAGATTTCATGGATGAATCGTCGTTCTGGTTCCGCGCACAAATTGTTAATCCGTGCATAAAAGTGGAGCTGCCAGAGGGATTTGTGCCTTATGAAAATATCTATCGGCTGGTCCTCCGAGACGAGCGCAAGCTGAGTGACCTATATTCAGAGTTTCTCTGTTACCGCCAGTATGCTGTGACTAGCACCGTTGATCCAGTGTTATTTTGAAACTTCATTTACCTGACTGGCCACTACTGTCCCAAGCCTCACTGAACATTTTGTGATTTCCTGTGTCCAGCGCAAATGTGGAGCCTGCGTTTTCAAAATTGCGGGTTGTGAACCGCAAGGAACGTGCTGCCATGACGGATGCAAGCCTCTGGAAGTATGGTTGCATCTACTATATTAACCAAGTGTAAGAAATAGATGCTTCCTCGAGAATAAGTGTATAAAATATGGGAATAAAATTGGAACTCTCTGTCTGTGATCGATCGCTTTTTTTCCACCTATAATCACCGATTTTAGCCTCGTCGTGAGACGTTCCACCGAAATACACCGGTGTTTCGAAAATAAATAAACACCGAAAAACATCCGCCGATTTTTCTCACAAATAAACACCGGAAAGTACACACCCTAGTTACACCTTAACCCAGTCGCAGGCGACGCTACGAGCTGATGGGATTTATCGGACAGCGCCAAATGGGCACCATCATGGTGTTCGTCATGATGGTGCCCATTTTCCCACACTGAACCAATCATAAACAAGAAGAAAAAAAAAAGGTCCAGTGAGTTGCGCTTTTGACGGTGCATGATTGGTCCCATTAGCTCGTAGCGTCGCCTGCGTCTGGACTTACGATGAATCAGGGGCGGACCCAGAACTCCGTTTGGGGGGGGGGGGGGGGGGTTGGGCTGAAAATTTTTAAGGATACTATTCTCTCATTCTTTCTTGTGCAAGGGGGTCCACCCATGTCAAATTGCCCTCCGAGATAGGGGGAGGGAGGGGGTCAACTTTGTTTGGGGGGGGGGCGGCCGCCCCCGTCGCCCCCCCCCCCTTGGATCTGCCACTGCGATGAATCGAAGCATAGGCGCCCAAGTCATTAATCGTAGCACTCATTCCACATACCTTCAAAATGTAGCCAGTATTTTCCCTACCAAAAAGTCCCAGAGTAGCAAAACCCCCCACGCTTACGCCCTCTGTCCCCATGTCACAAAACACTGTCAAAAAACACACACACCCACACACACACACACTTGCTGTTATTGTCAATATATAAATAAAAAGTAGCGCGAAAATTATGTGTCTTACTGTTTATCGGTGCCGGTAGTGCGTTCCTTTTATTTTGAGGTACCGCGGTTCGGTAACGCGTTCCTTTATTTTGCAAGTCCCTCTTGTTCCCCTTCTCCAGGGATTATTTTCGTCATTCTTGTCCAGCTCCCCTGCACCTTTCCATTTAATTGCATTCTAATCATAACCTTAAAATGCAAGTTTTGACCCTTGTTGGTGTTAGACTAGTGGCGGCTGATAAAACCCGTTTGCTCTACTGACGTCTAATCCTTGATTAGCTCAGTTGGTGACAGCGCTCCACTGGAAACGGAGAGGTCCCGGGTTCGATACCCGAACCACGCGCATTTTTTCGGTCGCGAAACAGTCACCTAGCTGTGTTTGGGCATTTGTGTTTGTCCTTCGTCCCTCTTGTTCCCCTTCTTCGGGGAATATTTTCGTCGTTCTTGTCTAGCTCGCTTGCACCTTTGCATTCAATCGCATTATAATGCTTCGATGGCGCACCTCGCGGGCGCCATCTTGTGACGAAACAGGGGTAGGATGCGAGCAGACAACGCGCTGTGTCAAAGCACCGAGTGGCTGTGTTACTTCGCACCTATGCTGATTCAAGACGGTTTATTTATTAAAGAAATACGTAAGACGTGTTTGTGAGTGGTCTTTGTAATGAATAGAAGTGCCTCGAAGTTGCTTTTTATTCGCAACTATCAGCGATGGTGGTACCGCGGTTTGAGAATCGCCCTCCATAGCACCTGGGTGATCGGCTTCCGAATTAAAGTGGTTGCCTGCACCTTTTTGACGTGAAAAAAGAAAGTAAGGCTCTAATACAGCTCGTATAAAGCAAAACTAAAATTACTTACACTTACTGCTGTTCTAGGACGATCAGCCAGTTGACAGTCATTTTGATTAACGCCAGTGCAACCTCCATAGGTCGTGAAAGTTGCGAAAATTGAAAAAAAACAACAACAGAAGTGTTAAAAAAGAAAACCTGGAACTTCACATTATAGCTTGCGCGGCGTGTGTCAGGGCTGTTTGCAACTTTTCTGATTCTTTTTTCTTTTTTTGTTCTTTGGAGGCCGTTCGCTATAGTTCTTCACGCATCGAATACGTGGCAAAGAAACTTTTCAGATCGCGACTTCTGCTAAAAAAAACAACAGAACTTTTTATACATTTTGAATTGCCGTACATGGCCCGGCAAACTGAGGTGATTGAATAATTTGTTCTATCCCATTTTCACTAAGAAATGTTTACAAATATAAAATTGCTCTCTGAGAAGCGTGTCACGCATTATGCGCATTTGGGTCCGAAAAATTAAACATACAAACGGAAGTAATTCATAGGAGGTGTATAACTCATCTTTTGGGACTCTGAAGTGTCATCGACTTCCTACATTTAATACTTCGACCGCGAGGGGGTCTCGCACGTTTTGCACGGACCGGGTGAATAAGCAGGGATTTGATTGAAACGACTGTGGAAGCCAGCCGCCGCTTCTTCCTGCCAGTTATTTCGAGAAAATGTTTGTTTACTGAATTACACAATTCAAAAAGGAATTACCTTGAAACTAATAAGAAACCAGCACTTACAGAACACATTGAAATTGTCAGCATACACAGAGTCGCATTCACTGAAGTATTTACTATACACAGCGAGACGTTCTCGAATTTTACTTTCCTATTTTCAATTTCATGAAACATACCTTTCTCGGCTTTATTTTGTCTGAATCAAAATTTTAAAAAGTACACCCTATTCGCCGTGGTAGACGTTGTAGTGGGAGAAAGCGTGGGATATTCTATTTTCATCGTCCAGCTTTTTCTACTGGGGTAGAGAACAGCACACCACCATCCGAGCGCTTCGAAAGCTCAGCTCCAAAAGCCTTTGTTAGCACGACTGCGCGTGCCACGGTTTCAAACTTTGGTAAAATATCAAAGTTTATATCACTTCACCAAGTAAAAAATGACGTGATAGAAGAATCACGTCACCAAATAAACACAACGCGTGAAAAAGGGCTTTGCCGCGCTTTGCCCAAACAGCGCATGAAGTGAGCTGACGAGCCGAGAGATCCAAGATCTGCGCGATCTGTCCCAGTCCCTCATAACCCGTGACGTCAAAAACGATGATGATGATAGCTAGAGAAGTGTCCCCTGTAGTTTGAGCACGCCGTCAGTAGAAGATTGCAAGCAGGGCACCTAACCGCCGCCATGACTCTGCTCGTGCGGGCAAGTGCGTAGAATCACACGCTTGCCAAAGCTACGTTCACGCGCCAGCTGCAAATGCTTGCACGCACGGGGCACCAGTGAGGCGCCATGCTTGCAATAGACCCTTTCAAAGATTCAGTGCCATCTAGTTTCACAAATATCAGTCTGAATTCTTGTATGCTAATGGTGGTTGTGTCTAATCCTCAACGGCAGGCGTACGAAAGTTGCGGTGTTCTTCGTTGTACAGTTCATTCTGCATTCTATTCGGTTTCAATGGTGTCAAGGGACTACTGTCGAGACCGGTTATTCGCGAATCCAACTGTCTATAGGGGGCGCCACTGCAGTTTTCAAGATGGCTGAGTTAGTGAGGGTCGGAGGCACGGGGAGATCCCTCCTAATAACAAGTATTCTAGCGTTCGCGAACGTGACGCTTTATTCCCGCTGTTACGAGGAAGCAGATCTTCTGCTGCAGGCAAGACACCTTTTCCTGTGTGGAAAAACCGCATCAACTGAGGACAGCGTGAACATACTCGCCCTGTGTCTCGCGACGAGTAGCGTCCGAGGAGACCCGCACGAAATTCACGTGAAACTCGTTGCGGGAGACGACGCTTTTAAGTTTCGTGTGGGAACCGCATCCTGCTCGTGCGTGGCGGGACCTTCTGAGTGCTGCAAGCACATAGTCGCCGTCCTCCTACTCTGCAACAGGTATGTACCTATTTACGGGACTTTGTACTGAGGTACGGCAGCGAGGGTTCGAGATCGTCCTGCTGGATCTGTGTTCGTCACTCGCTCATATATGGATACAGGCACGCCGAGTACTAATAGCCGCTGTACACCTTGATGTCGCGCATTGAAGCACGATAGTTTGTGTGGCGGTGGCTGAAACACGCTCAAAAATACGCCGTGATTGAGTGCCTCCCGGAGTTGTGAATGTCAGATTTTTTACGCGCATGATACGCCGATGCGATCGTTGCGTGGCCTCGTTTCTCAACCTGACACAATTGGTTCTGGCACGGTGGATAACCTGAGAAAATATACGGCATAATGCACTTATCAAAACACGAAATAGGGACTTTGCCGTTCACCTGAAAGCTATGCAAGCGTATACATTTTGGTTTCGGTTTTGTTTTACAGGACGGGAATTCATGCTTTCGAGAACTTGAGCTGCACTGATAAAGAGTGCTCGTGGAGGAAGGCGCCTGGAAAGGCACTGTACGGAGAGCCTGTGCCCGTGAGGGCACAGGTTCCATTCACTTCTTCCATTCAAAAGTTGTCATCCGAAAGCCATAAAGCGCGGCATTGTAACATCGTTGCTAAAAAACGCAATTGCGAAAACATGCATACACCAGATTGAAAAGGCAACAACAACAACACTTCATCGGTTGTTAGATGCCGGATTTAATGATGACATCATAAATGAGGTGATGAGGTCACTATCTAAAGGAAAGAAAGAAGCTAAAAAGGTTGCCGACGGAAGTTCGAGAAGAGTGGTGTTGCCATTCTATCATGGCGTATCGCATAACATCAAAGCGATGGCCCAAAAGTTTGGAGTTTCAACTGTGTACAGGAATGACATTAGGTTGTCAAGGTTAACACCTTTTATAAAAGAGAAAAACGGAACTTGCCAAATAACCCACAAAGAGATGACAGTCCCATGCAAATCAGGAGTAGTTTATTCGATTCCTATCACTTGCGGTCTCAACTAT